>JANJGK010009099.1:7500-23355 GCA_039081455.1 Macrobrachium rosenbergii
TCCGTTCGATGATTTTCGTTTCCTCTCCAAGCAAGCTTTAGAATGTTCCTTTTGCTACACTTGACCCAATTCCTATTTCATTCTGTCTTTCTAGCGACAGGTTTATCAATTCCATCGTAGTTAATCCAATAACCTTGACCATAATGCCGCCTCCGGAAAAGCAACTCATTAGGCAACTAGCCAAAGGAAAATACAATACCTTTTTAGTTACAACGAAAGATAGGTATTAAAGAAAACGGACAAGTGAAAGTAAATTCTTAATGCACAAGCATCGTCATGACAACCAACTTACAGCATTATCCACTGTGTGGTCAGCAGATGTCGCCATAAACTTGAGCATCGGGAGACATTTCAGTTTTGGTAATAAAAGCGCATAAAATAACAAAGAATAGAAAAATATGCAGAGAGAGAGAGAGAGAGAGAGAGAGAGAGAGAGAGAGAGAGAGAGAGAGAGAGAGAGAGCACACGCGGTGCACAAACCTTTATGTGTATTCGCAAACATGGCCAAACACCTACCTAGATTACTTACGCACATTATCAGATACACATAATTATAAGAGAGAGAGAGAGAGAGAGAGAGAGAGAGAGAGAGAGAGAGAGAGAGAGAGAGAGAATCAGCTAGGGTGTTGAGGTAGGAGACACGAGAGGGGAGGGATGAAGAGAAAGAAAAAAGGAAGGGGAGGGCGCTCGGTATCGGACTATTGATTCACAGCTCGGAGTGAGAGAGAGTGGGAGCGAGAGTGTGTGCTGTGCTGTGGTGCTTCTGTCTCGAACCGCCCCTATCCCAATCCCCTTCCCCATCCCCATCCCCAGCCCTCCGCAAACACCCATCTCTCCACCGTTCTCCCGCCCACCCACCAAGCCACTGCTCTCCATCCAGGACTAGCCCAAGTGAAATTGTGCTGACATGACATAGAGCTACTTGAGGATCCGTTCTCTCTCTCTCTCTCTCTCTCTCTCTCTCTCTCTCTCTCTCTCTCTCTCTTCTAGGCCTAAGTCCAGAGTTTTGAATGGCCGGAAGGAAACGGGCTAATTAAAATGCTCTCGATAAGAACGAAATCCCGCTGAGCTTCCGACGCCAAAGGAAACCTCATGAGGTCATTGACCACATGGTGGCGAATCAGACCAAGCCCTAAATGTGCCGATTTCATAACGAAGATTAAACCTAAGTCTGGCGAGGTTCGGCCGAGGCGGGAGCATGAAAGCCCTTGCTCTGGATTCCCCTGTATGTTATGGGCTTGTCACCCCGGCCGTCAGCCATCAACGACCTCTCCCCTCCTCCGTCGGCGACGACCTCCACAACACCCACCAGAAACTGCAACATTCAACGCCCACCCAGACGCCAATTCTAAAGAACAACCCTTGTCGCCGACATCACATGCATGTGAAACCACCGCCATCCTGTACAGCAGCAGCTACTGTGTGCTTGCTTGTTGTGCCACCATTCGATCGCCCACACCATCACCACTTCAGAGTCCAGGTATTGAAAAGTGCTTGGAAACCCCCCCATCCCGACCCCCACCCGCCTCGAACGATGTCTCCTGCCCAGAAAGGGAGAAGGGGAACATCTGTCCGTACCATACCCCCGCCCCCTCTTTAGTCAGTCGGTTATTAGCCACGTCACTTGTTTATACAAATCTTGACTTTCTATGACTTGCACTAAACGTGTTAACGTAATTCGGAACTACCAGTTAAATGCAAGGCTGTACGTAACCACAAAAGCTTCATCATTACAGCCTCATCGTTGTTGTTAGTAATGTGTCTGACAGATTTATGTTATATGTTCAAGATTTTATATTATAATATATATATATATATATATATATATATATATATATATATATATATATATGTGTGTGTGTGTGTGTGTGTGTGTATGTGTCAGCGCTACTGCAATTTGGCTCGCAGTACTAAAAAAAAATCAGTATTCGTTCTAATTTAACTTATTTCCCCACATCATCACCAACAAAATTTAGCAAGCACCAGGACATCCCAGTAGGTACTGAATACAATTTCACATCGTAAAATCGTACATACATTTATTAAAGGGAATTTTAATATAAAACCAGCTGAAAGCAGCATTCGAACGTATTTGTAATTCCAGATTAACTCGTAATCTACTTAAGTATCAGAGTGAGCCTCTCAAAATTCTGTTATTAATTTTCATTCTAATCATAGTTAATCATTATAGATTTCGATCCATGGGTACAAAGATAATTTTCTGCCGCTGAAATATATACTTCATGTCGTGCATTTTATCACCAACAATTTACCATTTATTAGACTACCCCAAAAATTATAATCACGTCCCCATTATTTACACACACACAATATATATATATATATATATATATATATATATATATATATATATATATATATATATATATATATATATATATATATATAATTTAAAAAGTTAAAGTCCTCATGGGCCTCTGTAGGCTCATGGGGCAGGCGCTGATCTCCTGTATGTATGTATACATATACATATATAATATATATATATATAATATACATATGCATATATATAATACACACACACATATATATACACAGTATATATATATATATATATATATATATATATATATATATATACTGTATATACATATACTGTATATATGTTGGTCAGCGACTTTTTAATACCTTAAAGATAGTTCGTCTACCAAAAAAGAAGTGGAGCAAATTTTTAAATTTCTGATAAACCGCTCAACGTGGCTACTACAATGGCATTTACGAGCATGTACAGTACAAAGTCTTGATGTAAACATTACCAACTCTTCCATGAACGATAAATTATTTCCAGAAGTATAGTAAATGTTTGAACCTTCTGGTGCCAATATTAAACTAGCAGTACTAGAAGTAAAGAGCGTTGCATTACACATTTCTAAACTATTGTCGGTTTACACCAAGAAATCAGTACTCTTTGTGATTCTACTAAATAGATTTCCTTTACCTTTTCAGTAAATGATTATGCAAAATATATTAAAATAAGCAAAATCTCATACATATCCAATGCTCTATTTCTTAATCCACTTTTGCCTTCGAAAACACGAATACTAAGCAAAGGAAGAAACCCCAAACGTGGGCAAAAAATTATTCACGTAGTATCCTAATATATCAAATTAATACTGCTTTAGGTAACATTTTAACAATGTCCTCAATCTCCAGATTCTTTCCGATGGCTTTCCTGTATCAGCTTGTTCTTAAAAGATTAGTTTCCTGAAACGGCCTTTCCCTTCCCTACCCAGCGTCAAGCGGCCATTTTTTTTTTATCTTAATTACAACGTTAATGTTTGCCAATTGTCTCCTAAGGAGAAGCGAACGCTGTACATTGAGACAATCGAATGCTGTACACAGTTCGGTCTGATAATTGGTCCATCCACCTTTTATTATTATTATT
The DNA here is from genome assembly GCA_039081455.1 of Macrobrachium rosenbergii. Classification (NCBI taxonomy): domain Eukaryota; kingdom Metazoa; phylum Arthropoda; class Malacostraca; order Decapoda; family Palaemonidae; genus Macrobrachium; species Macrobrachium rosenbergii. Next base: position 10,907 of record JANJGK010009099.1, read on the forward strand.
ATTATTATTATTATTATTATTATTATTTTGTTGTTGTTTGCCGAGGCCAACAAGCCTTTACAACTTACCCATTTACGAGATAAAGTAAAAATAAAGAGAAAAAACATACAACACTGGATCTTTAACCTCGCTATAAAATTACCACATTACCAACTACTAAATAAAATCATATATATCAGTAAAGTCTTTAAAATTTTTTAAAAGATCGTTTAATCAGACTAGAAAATTAAAAGCCTGTGATTTATTTACCCAGCTTACAATTTACACGTGCATGCTCTTTGTGCCCTTGCAAACGCGCATACAAGAGTGTGCTTATGCATGTGTAAACAAATATGCAATCATCCTAGAGAAACCTACAAATTGCATTATCCAAAACGTCTCTCTGAATGTCTCCTTTCCACTCTCGATATGCAACACTATCACAGTCCAAGCTCTCGCCTAATTTTATTTGGTAAATTCAAGTCAATTCTAAGTCACTTAGAATGATTATTACAAAATAACTACAGCAAATTATGTATGAAACTAATATCTACCACAGCACAAGACTATGTGCGCACTATGCACTGTAAATAAAGATTAAAAATTAAACTTTTTCAGGAACTATAAATTGTTGATGCTGTGAATAATCTGTTAAGGATACTTTTTAATGTGGCATTCTACGTTGCATAGTGTTGATTATCCGGATATGCTGAAAGGAATAAACCGGCTTTAAGCGTGAGAACTATTGCATGGAAAGCTTGCTGGTCGATGCGCCAGAAAATAATTAAAAAAGTTTCCAGGCCATTACACCAAACGCTAGATGTTCTCCCAGCTGTCAGACCAAGAACACTATGAAAGCTGGTTTTCATCTAAGGTCGACATTTCTGCGAAGCTTACTTGGGCAAGATACACTGCTACTAAATTCCACTGATATATACGAATTCGAAAACATGGTCACTAATGCAGAAACTACAATACAAGAAAACTACGATATATTAAATAGGTAATAATTCCCTTCTGACAAACCGTTTCAAACTCCTCATCTACTGAAGTTTTTGGACGGTTTAAAATTTTGTGTGGGCGTGTGTACGTTGTTATATGCATACAAACATACACACACATATACTGTGTATATATATATATATATATATATATATATATATATATATATATATATATATATATAAATTATACACACTTGCCTAGCCTAGCAGTCCGTTCAGATATTGAAAAATTAACTCCGCAGTCCTACAGCCCTCGTAACTGATTACCACCACAGTAGCATGTTTCATACACAATCTTTGAGGAGACCTGAAAGCATCGATCTGCCGGCTGTATTGCTGTTAAGACACCACCAAATATATTATTTTACCAGCTGTACGTAGTTTATCTACATCAAAATCTGGAATTCATTTTCCCCTCTCTCTTCTTCCTAGCTTCCATTAAAAAAGGAGAATGACTATCTAACTAAACCAAGTCTCGAATTGTCTTCTTTTCCTTTCAGCAGCAATGTGCTTTTACCTTGAAATGATCTTTAACAAATTGTAAAGCACTTCCTTACTGTTATCCCTGCTCTTGAAAAACATATTTACCCTTATTTACCCATATTCTCCGTCTGTGGGCGTGCTGTCCTCTGGGGGTATTACAGTAATAAAATAGCCATCTAATGATATTCTACTCTTGCGTTTTTCCCCAGGCCACAAAGCCTCTTCTCTTCCCCCAACACCACCACAATCATCCCCTCCACTTAGAGCTATTGTTTCGTGTTAAAGGGTCGAAAACCTCCATCTCAAATTCAGGCATCAACTCATTTTTTGTCTGACATGGTTATTTATAGCAAGAGCCGTCGTTCATAATTACATGTTGACGTTTGGGTAAGGATCTTTACCTTCCTCTGGAATGAACATTAAACTTTTTTATACATATATAATACAGTCATTTATTAGTCCTCAGGAAAATATCAGCAACTGGTGAAACACAAAGGGACAGGTGGCGAGAGACAGCCCCAGGAACCATGCGATATCGGAAACACAAACTGATTCTCCTCTCATTGATTCAGTCCACCCACGTGGGCGGCGACACTATATTAGGATGTGGAGTTCTTTGTCTCCTTCAGTAGGGGGCCATGAGGAAACTTCTTGAAGAAATTCACTGAGCACTCTAAGAACAGTGTTTGGATACATCACAAGCATGACGACTTCTCATAAAATATTCGGACTACATTAACACACAGTAGGTGTAAGGAACGATACAATGCATCTCTTACTACTTAAGCAAGAGTTCTATTACTATCGAGAAATTTGCCATTTGCACGCAACTGAAAAATTCCTCAACTTTTTAAAAACTTTTTACTCATTTTGAACACCAGCTTGTACAGACACAAAATAGCGTTACACGCATTACTACTATCACTACTATATGCAAAATTAATTGCCTAATCTACACACCTCTTTTGTTCTTTGTTTTCAAGATGTAAACAGTCCCACTTGTCAACTTCGCCCCTTCTAATGTAGATTTATCATCGTCATCACCAAATTCCAGAATGTGCACTATATGTCCTTTTACTTAGATTCTCCAATTTCCTCTTCATTTCACATAATGAACACTAACACGGAAATTCCATATTACCAATTACATCATAGCTGGAAATGCTACATATTAAACCCCATTTAAAGTAATGTATTCAACCAATCATTGACTAGAGCAAGTAGTCACTATATCCCTTCGAAATTTATAGAATCACGATACCTGGTCACCAACTATCCGCACTTGTGTAAACAGCTGTTTTTCACACACATGCACGACTTCTGTACTCAGTCTCTTTCTTTGTATTCAATACCTTGGTTAAGTCAGGGAAGTAGCTTCGACGAAAAAATTAGAGAGAGCTTTCATTCCACTCACTATAACAGTATTTGAACTTACATTCCAACGACAGTGACAGGATGTAAACTTACATTCCACTGACTATGACAGGATCTGAACTTACATTCCACCGACTATGACAGTATCTGGTTATACATTCCACTTAATGCGACTGGTCTGAACTTACATGACACTGACTATAACAGTATCTGAACTTACATTCCCATGATAGTGACAGGATGTAAACTTACATTCATTCCACTGAATATAACAGGATCTGAACTTACATTCCACTGATTGTGACAGGATATGAACAGGATCTGAACTTATCATTAATCACACGGTCTTGGTAATGGGTACCTGTGCCATTAATTATTTTACTGGAACATTAAGAACACTCGGTATAACTTACTATTTCTTAAACGGTATTCATCATATGACACCGTGTAGTTTCACAAGCCTTCTGATTTATCGCAATATTCAACCAGCCACTCCGTATATCTTCTTAACACACGTCCACACTTCAAGGGTAGAAAGCTTCTACAAAAGAGCTTACAAGAACTTTTCATGAAATTATACAAATTTTAAGATTAATCTATTTTCTGACAAAATTTCTTTACACTTGGAAAGAAATGCCATGGAGGTCCTAAAATGCTGTTGGAATGATACAGGCGAAAAATTGAAGTTTGCCAATAAAGTTGTCAACATAAAAACACAAAAAACTAGTGTCTTCCTACCTAGTTGATTTGTTCAGTAACCTGTCATCAACTAACTATGAAGGTAAATATCAACTTTATACCTTTATGTATAAAAATACACGCCATGCAACACACATTTGTATAAATGACAAAAACTAAAGAAAAGAAAACTTAAGAAAAGCCATCATTTCTAGAGCTATTTTTCAGCAGCAAGGACAACCTCGGGGAAATCTGACAGCTGGCGAAATTATGGTGGGAATCCAAATTCTCCAACGCTCCTCCGAGCAACCAGACCTCCCTCTGCTATACCAGGCTGTAACTCTCATGGCAACTCCACCAACACCGGAATCTCCGGTCTTTCGTTTTGTACCATGCTTTGCAGAATATAAATGTCACACTGTCAAGAAAACACAACTAATTTCTTAGTATTCTAAGCTTGATTACCTATCGAAAATCGCAATATGCTTTTAAGAGTAAAAAAAAGAACAAAAAAGTTGCCTTTTATTTTTTTTATTTACCAGAAGCCAGCGAACCACTCTCGGCAGCCATCAATGTATAAAAGCTACACAATGTAAAGATGAGCTTCACATGAATAGGAAGGAGGAAAAAGCAGCTAGAGGAGAAAAAGGTCAAAGTTGGAACTCAGGCTCTGAACTCGGCCAAGCACAACATGCACAATCTTCAAAATAAGATTTCGTCAGTTGGCACACACACACACACAGAGAGAGAGAGAGAGAGAGAGAGAGAGAGAGAGAGAGAGAGAGAGAGAGAGAGAGAGAGAAACACCAATACTCCATTTAACACTGACACCTGGCAATTTTCAAGAGACGATGGCAGACACTTGCTCACGCAGCCAACAAAAGGAGAGTTCTGTCAATATGTTACAGAATTCTAATTCAGACAAGAAAATTTACTAAAATGCTCGATTAATGGTGCTCAGTCCTGCCATGACAAGGTAATTATAAGTAAAAATAATTTATATTAAGAACTTTCTAATATTGCTTTTGTCATCTATTTTAACAATTCACCAAAACGAATGAAATTAATATATATATATATATATATATATATATATATATATATATATATATATATATATATATATATATATATATATATACTTTACCACTTCTGCCCATCTCCAAATTTCTGACCTTTCCTATTTTTCCTTATAGCACATTAATAGATGAAAAATTCTTTCTACTGTTTCCATCCTTTTCCTTTCATTTGCGCTGAGCATCCACACATCACTTCCATACATGAGGGTTGGCTAAACACTCCCTTTATACATTCTAACCTTGGCTTCCATAGACACTCCAACGTCCTCCTAGTCTTTCGTGCGTGTTCAACAACCTCCAATGTTTCACCTATTCTGTAACTCACCTGTTCTTTCAGCGAACCATTATCCGAAATATTTGCTCCCAAAATACTTTTACTAATCATATATATATAGTATATATATATATATATGTGTGTATGTATGTATGTATACATACACATACATATATATACATGAACATATATATACACACATACATATGAGAGAGAGAGAGAGAGAGAGAGAGAGAGAGAGAGAGAGAGAGAGAGAGAGAGAGAGAAGAGAGAGGCAGGCAGTGAATAAGCTATTTACTTTTAACTCTGAATCATGTGGCCAATCCCACTTTCTCAGGAAGCATTTCAAAGTGAGTGCTAATAAACAGAGAAATTATTATCCGTCAATGAACGAGGGACGCTGCACCCCTCCAAAGGGACAATAATCAGCCATTCAATACAACATGAGAAAAGATAACCTAGTGTGGGGGACAGAAAACATGAAAATAGTTTGTTTCTTGTCTCTCATTTGCAAAAGATGGATCCTATGATGATGCATCACAATACATCTTCATAAATTAAAAATAAATAAATAAATAAATAAATAAATAACGACTGCAGCAACAGTACCGAACCCAATTAAGAAACGTTAATATTACAAACTCTACGTAGGCAAATATTAACAACCACCATGATTTTACATTACTAATCATTAAAAAAAATTTAAGGCCTTTTTCACCGTATACATGGTTAATGAGAGAGAGAGAGAGAGAGAGAGAGAGAGAGAGAGAGAGAGAGAGAGAGAGAGAGAGAGAGAGACTCTACCTCTCCGTATGCTGGCTCGAATGTGAAAATTAACATTCAACAGAAACCAATTTCAAGCCTAGCATTACAGGACGACAAAAAAATTACATGTTAGGGGCTAGTTCTTTTTCCTTCATTTAAAAAGGCCTCCTTTTAGAAAGTTTGCAAAAAATTCTAGTATTCAGAAACTGACAATAGCCGGTTTTAGTTTAAAATTTCTCAAGAATAATTATAAAATTATTTGCAACTTATCATCACCTACACTATTCATGGCAATTCTCATCTTGATACCCTCAAGTTTGAAATGTTATATTTTCTAATATTAAGTTATATATATATACACATATATACATGTATATAGATATATATACTGTATATCACATCACCGTGACATTTTATTTACAAACATTAAGCTACAAATGTCGTTTAATATCCAACTCGCGCTACTACAGGAATATCACCGAAGGGGAATTAAAAGTGATACATATACATGTATATATATATATATATATATATATATATATATATATATATATATATATATATATATATATATATATATATATCACACATTACCACAGGTGAAAAATAAGAAACGGGGTGTAGGTCCTGACCGGTTTCGACTTTATTTCCAAGCCATTGACGAAGGACTGATACAGAGTGTGAGAAGTCACAAATATATATACTACAAGAACAGTACTGACGAACATACACAACCGTTAGAGGCTCCATATCCCCACTCAGGCCGGTGTCGAGGTAGGAGTGGCCTTTAAAACTCATTTGGCTAAAAATCACAATAGACTCTCACAGTCTATTGTGATTTTTAGCCAAATGAGTTTTAAAGGCCACTCCTACCTCGACACCGGCCTGAGTGGGGATATGGAGCCTCTAACGGTTGTGTATGTTCGTCAGTACTGTTCTTGTAGTATATATATTTGTGACTTCTCACACTCTGTATCAGTCCTTCGTCAATGGCTTGGAAATAAAGTCGAAACCGGTCAGGACCTACACCCCGTTTCTTATTTTTCACCTGTGGTAATGTGTGATAAATGAATCACGTACAAAAGTGATAATAATCATATATATATATATATATATATATATATATATATATATATATATATATATATATATATATATATATATATATATATATATTATATAAACAAGACTAACAATTCACCTAAGCTGAAATGCTGAAAAAATCAGGACGTCAGAGAATGAAGTTTTTTCGCTGTCACTGAGAGATAATTTACACACTTGGGAAAACTATTCAGGCCAAACCCTACAACAGGGCATATGAGAGAGAGAGAGAGAGAGAGAGAGAGAGAGAGAGAGAGAGAGAGAGAGAGAGAGAGAGAGAGAGAGAGAGAGGTCAAGCATACCTTTCATATCTCTGCAAATACATGCAGGGATTCTGGTGTCCACGGACATCCTGGCAGGGCCACCCACTCACCTGGGAAAAAGAAAATTACGTTAAGTACGCAAAAACTCTTATTTACTGTAGTAACATCAAGTACATAGTCGTTGAATGGACGCAAAAGCACGCTTCATTGTAAAAGAACATAATATAAACTTTAATACAATATCCACTGGGCAATATGTATAAGACAGAAGGAGAGAAGTTTAATATAACTTAATAAAATATACGACCGAATGTTGGAATATTAAAAAAAAAAAAAAAAAAAAAAAAAAAAAAGGTATATGAAAGTGTAAGGCAAAGATCAAATTTCGTTAAATACTGTGTGAGGATACTGAATGCTGATGTATGAGCTGTAAAAATAATAACAAACACAGCAATGCTGCAAGGGCATTATGTATTCATAAATTTCATCAATATACAGCCTTTTTCAAAAATTTCACCAGTATTAAAACATTTTCATAATTAGTGGAATTTTAAATACCACGTACACGCAGTGTATTAGTTTAAAATAAAAAAAAACTAACTTTAAAGCTCTGATACGACAAATTATGTCCTTTACTCACAAACAACTCACTGACTATCCAAAACAATTTTCTTTGTTTTCCAAAACGAACTAAATACATCCATAGATGTTAAATACTTACAGTATGAAAAACAATGAATGACATAGCACTTTTTTAATCCAAACGTGCAACAGCATATTAAAACTTACATTACACATGAACTTACAGTACGGTACTTCCTTTCGGGTTACAGATAAAAGTAAATCATCATCATCTATGACCAAATACGATATTTTATTCACGATAAAGTACTACCGACTCTTTAACGTTTCATAATATATACAGTAAACACAAATATGTATTTGTGTGTATAATATATATAATTACTATTAAACATTACACACACACACACTATATATATATTATATATATATATATACATATATAGATATAGATATATATATATATATATATATATATATATATATATATATATATATATATATATATATATATATATATATATATACACACACACAGATTGACCCCGACCCTAGCATGTGGGAGTGCTAAGACTCTCCAGGCTTATAAATACTACTGATAATTGATATGTAAGTGTTTGTGCGTAGCATACAAGCACAACACACAAATATAAGACAGGAGTAAATGTACAGTATAGGGAGTGCATAAGGTGCAGATATGGGAAACCACTGGATTAAAAAAAAAGATTATTGGAGTCAAAATCGAAGCCTGGGTGAGTTTGAGAACATGAAACGGTGTTCGTGCTCCGTGATATGAATGCAAAGGTTAACGAAAGAGAAAGAAGCCCTTGTTGGAATGTATGGAGTTTCTGCAGCAAATGAGAATGGCTAAAGCTTTGTGGAAATACAGGGAAAGATGCTTGAGAGCTGGAAAAACATTTCTAAAGCAGGAATTTTTTATGAATATTACTGTGGAAAGAGAAAGTAATGAGCTACAGGCTTGTCAAGATAGTGTTTGTGCAAAGCAGAAGGAAGAGGAAGTTAAAGGCTGTTGTGGTGCGAAAAGGGGTTGCTGGAGAAGTATCTGTTCATTAACTTGCTGAGCATGAGTTAAGCAACATGTTACTGGGAGGGAGAGTGATAAAAATGCGGCCACGGAACCCACTATATATATATATATATATATATATATATATATATATATATATATATATATATAATATATATATATATATATATATATATATGTGTGTGTGTGTGTGTGTTGTGTGTGTGTAGAGAGAGAGAGAGAGAGAGAGAGGATAGGTGTATGTATATGTCGATACAGATATATAGATATAGGATACAGCTACATACATACATACATACATACATATTTATATCTATATATATATATATATATATATATATATATATATAAATAAATATATATATATATATATATATATATTATTATCTATATATATATATATATATATATATATATATATATATATATATATATATATATATATATATATATATTATATATATATATATACAGTATATATCTATATACACATACATATATATGTATTGTGTGTGTGATGTATAAGACTAAGTGCATATACGTAAAACTTGAGCTCCTTTTGTGACGCTATAACACGTTACATACAAAAAATGCATTTATAGCATTAACATCTGAAGGCTAGCTCGAGTATTGATTTCGTGAGATCCGAGGTCAGACTCTCTCTCTCTCTCTCTCTCTCTCTCTCTCTCTCTCTCTCTCTCTCTCTCTCTCTCTCTCTCTCTGAATGCATAATAAGCAACAATATAACTAATCGCTGTGCCTGCATTCTTCAAAAATAATGTTTTGGACATTTTCAATGTCATTAGGCTATACTGATAGAAGACTTAAATTTTCCCAAGAATTATGTTAGGCAACGGTAGTGAATTAGTAAAAGAACTGACGAAACCTTATGCTGCCTCTCTGTAAAAATCTGGTTAACAGACTGGCGTATGACTACTGTATGTGTGTGTGGAGCAATACAGAGTTTTTTATACAGCAAAAGCACAGGACAGCACAGTTTCAAGACACTCGTCGGGTCGGTGCAAAATCTCTCGGGTCACCTCGGTTAACAGCTAACAGCATCATAAGTTACAAGTTACGTATAGAGAGAGAGAGAGAGAGAGAGAGAGAGAGAGAGAGAGAGAGAGAGAGAGAGAGAGAGAGTCCCATACTGCATTACTCAAACATTCTCCCAGACCACAAAATTTCTATTTTATGTCTACAAAGATAAAAAATAAAAATTCTGAAAGCACAATCTGCTGTAAAATTAAAGAATGAGCACCTACCACCAAAATCCTACAGTAATGTCAATAACGGGAACAATTCGATTTCTTCCAAGTCCGAAGGTTTTCTAAAGGCCATTTGAGGTCACGAACACTATAAATTTGTTTATAAAGATTGAATATTAAATCAATCTTCCACATGAGGTAACGTACCTGAAGCATTGAGTTAAAGGAACCATAACCACATGTTACAATCCTAGACTATTCCTAAGCCTGATCACTATCGAAGCTAATCCAAGTCATCTAATGAATCACTGCTAGTAGAAGAATTCCACACTGGATACCCTCCTGCGATTATTTAAATCATAAAAAAAGGCGCCACTTCAAACAAAGAAGACTGAGACACAGGAAGCCTAACGAACAACCCTTAAGCTGTGAAGGAAGTATCCCCCTTACCCAGCGTCAAAGGGAAAAAAGAAGCTACCAGGACTAAAACCTAAATGAGAAGTCTTGCTTTTTATTATATAATAACGCCACAACAACAAAGACCTACCTATCTACCCTACTACTCTGGAGTTGAAATCATCTCATAGTTCTCCTCCCCATTCAAACTAACCCATTGTATTTCTTGTTATAACACCACTCACAATATTGGCCTGATATTTCGTTGGAAGACCTGCAATATTTTAAATTCGTAAAAGTTTAAATTCTACTTTATATAAACGTAGTTATTATTTAAACAAATTGAAGTAACTGAAGTAATTAGAGGACAATAAAACTTCATTTTTTCGAAAAATCGAATAAACTCAAAGTTCAGGTGATGAAAAAACGAAATTGTCAATCATATAATGGCTATCAACTTATGCAATAAACTGCTTAACATTATGTGGAAATCCATTTAGTCCCCGAGACAATTACTCTCGACGACAGGAAAAGTTATGAACTCATCTTGCACAATGTCCAACAGAAAATCTCAACCTGTGATCAGTCTTGCCACATGTTTCGTTCACGAAATTCTTTTTGGTTACGAGAGGTACCAGTAACTTGAAAATAAATGGAAATGTCCCTTAAAATAAAATATAAATCGAAAATACACAAGAAAGAAATGGTTTATAATAAGCTGTATTAACATGGGATCGTTAGAAAAAACGTCCAACAATAGGGATGTGGATGTTCAAGTTCGTACAAAAAATTCCTTGTCCTTGAAGATGATGATGAGAGTGATTGTTGAAAACTGAATAGCATGTCCGTGAATCTTTCTCTCTTCAAAATTTCTTTTATCTGTATACTCGACTCTTTACTTGGTCCTTGAGTATCTGATTCAGTATATTGAATCAAATACTCTTTACTTGGCCCTTTGAGTATTTGATTCAGTATGCTGAATCAAGTACTCTTTAATTGGTCCTTAAGTATTTGATTCAGTATACTGAATCAAATACTCTTTACTTGGCCCTTAAGTATTTGATTCAGTATACTGAATCAGATACTCTTTAACTGGCCCTTGAGTATTTGATTCAGTATACTGAATCAAATACTCAAGGGCCAAGTAAAGAGTCGAGTATACAGATGAAAGGAAAGCTTTGAACAGACTAAGATTCACGGACGTTCTCTTCAGTCTTCAACATCGCTCTCATCATCTTCCAAGGACAGGGATTTTTTGTACATACCTGAACATCTACATCCTCATTGTTGACTTTTTTGTCTAAAGATGCATCTCTCTCTCTCTCCTCTCTCTCCTCTCTCTCTCTCTCTCTCTCTCTCTCTCTCTCTCTCTCTCTCTCTCTCAGATCGATTTTTTCAGTGCCGCTAACAAAAAAAAAGTCAGGAACACTCGAAAGTTAAGTTTTATGATCTATAATGGGTAAAGATTAAATCAATGTTCCACAAGAGATAATTAGACCCTGAATCATTAAGTTAAAGAACCATAACCACAAATAACAATCCTGCGCGCGATTTAAACAGTGAGTAGGAAAAAATCCGTTTTTCCGCCACTGCATTTTGAATAATCAAATCTTGGGAAAAATCTGGAGGGAATCTCAAGTCATCCTGGTACATCTGAGGTTGATCAAACGAAAACGCAAGAAGGTAAAAAGCTACGCTCTCGGACATGCAAGGACGAGAAAAAGTAGATTCAGACCAAATACATCCCAGCCTTAACTGGGAAGTCATGCTGAGTTACGTTTACTTTCATCCGAAATCTGTCAATTTTTTAAAATGACGTTACTTACCGACACTATACATATTTACTACCAAATGGGCTTTATAATTTTAATCAACAAATTTTTCGATATTATCACAAACGTATTATTTGCGACTGTTAGCGTCCGACCCAAGTCCGTTGCACAAAAGCAAAAATGCGAATACTTATTCCAGTGAGAAGGCCAGCTGTTCGCTGTGTCTTGGGAGAAGAGAAACCAGCTGTTGCACAGCACGCCAATTTCTTTCAGTGATTACAGCACGCTGGAAAGAGTCCACACCTCCACCAGAAGCATATTTGTGTTTAATAAAAATCTGTGTAAAACCCCAAAAACACATTACAGAGAAGAAAAAGCTGAATTCGAGAGGACAATTTTACTCTGGCAAACCTTTCGATTCACGACCGTAATCTATTGGTTAA
>JANJGK010009100.1:0-23354 GCA_039081455.1 Macrobrachium rosenbergii
GCCTTGGACCGCCTCGTGGCGGCGTCCCCCCCTCCATATACCCCAGGTATCCAACAACCCCCTCCCTCCCCCCGGGTAACCTTCTGGCTCGCCCCCCCCCTTAACCCCGACAGATATCTACCTCCCCCCCCAACCACAACCTTTCGCTCTCCTACTTTTTTTTTTTTCACATCGCCTATATTGTCCCGTTAGGATAGTGTTGCCATCAGGCGTGTTTTATCTTTGTGACGTTCTCTCTCTCTCTCTCTCTCTCTCTCTCTCTCTCTCTCTCTCTCTCTCTCTCAATCTCTGTTTTTGTATGTTAAAATAATTCGGTATAATTCATCATTAGCTTCGTACAAGACGTAGCAATTATTATTATTATTATTATTATTATTATTATTCTTCTCTCTCTCTCTCTCTCTCTCTCTCTCTCTCTCTCTCTCTCTCTCTCTCTCTCTCTCTCTCTCTCTCTCTGTCGGTATTTGTATGTAGAAATAATTCGGTATATGATTTCATCATTAGCTTCGTACAAGACGTAGCAATTATTATTATTATTCTCTCTCTCTCTCTCTCTCTCTCTCTCTCTCTCTCTCTCTCTCTCTCTCTCTCTCTCTCTGTATATGACCATACGCCCAGTCATGCATATATTTCCCATATAATTCGAATCCTTCGAAATTCCCGTCAGACCAATCGAATTTTGACAAGACGTTCCAGGAAACTTGAAGGCCTATTTTGGCATCCATTTTTCACACACTTCTTCGTCTCCTGAAGTGGCCTTATGCCAGCAACCTCATTAGAATATATTAGGGGATAATAATGGACTCTTATAGATTCCTATATTAAGTATATAAAGCTTTATAGAAGTGATGCTAAACTTTATATAAAGCCTGGGTCTGAAACGAATGAGTATAAATCCGTAATGTATAACTAATTGAATTAGCTTACTAAAGCGTCAGTGTAAATGAGAGAGAGAGAGAGAGAGAGAGAGAGAGAGAGAGAGAGAGAGAGAGAGAGAGAGAGAGATTTAATTACACAGATCGGAGTTATATATGTTCTAAAAACTTGCGTATGAGAGAGAGAGAGAGAGAGAGAGTTGATTACACAGATCAGTTATATATACGTTCTAAAAACTTGCGTATGAGAGAGAGAGAGAGAGAGAGATTTGATTACACAGATCAGTTATATATACGTTCTAAAAACTTGCATATATGAAAGAGAGAGAGAGAGAGAGAAAGCTTCCGCAGGTATACACACGTTCTACAAACGAGAGAGAGAGAGAGAGAGAGAGAGAGAAAGTCCCGGAGACGTGGGCAAGTCATAACGGCTAAAGAATTCAAACGGAAAACGGCCACTATCGACCTTATGAGAGCCGTTAAAGATTTTTTCTCTATACTTTTACGACTTTTACAAAATATTTATACTTTTACGACTTTCATCATAATAATTTACATAAAGTTTGATACGATTTACGTTTTCAATATATTAGTTCACGTCGACATTTACGAATATATAAAGTAAACTTTAATATGGTGGGTGTAAGACAAGGGTGTTTGTAGCCTATAGGCCTACTTGTGGGTCAGCTTCCAAGGGATTAGCGGGATCTGTTTCGACTCTCTCTCTCTCTCTCTCTCTCTCTCTCTCTCTCTCTCTCCAATACCAGACGTTATAATCGTCTGATATTTGCAGGGAGAGAGAGAGAGTATATTTCTCCGTAGCAGGAATAGGCGGGATTCCAAGATTTTGTAGGGTGTTGGGGGGGTGGGGGTTAGGGGTACTGGGTTTACCAATCTTGCTGGGGCACGTCCTTGTTCACTGGTATCCCCCTCCCCCCCCCCCCTCCCCCTCATCCCGCGTATCTCTCGGGATACATTTCGGTCTAAACTTTCTGCCTCTCATCAGAGAGAGAGAGTCTGGAGTGTACTTCGAAATCGGGTGGGAATCTTGTCTGAGAGAGAGAGAGATTGCGGGTGGGGGAATTTCGTTTTCTTTGTTGAGAGAGAGAGAGAGAGAGAGAGAGAGAGCCTGGAATGGACTTCAGATGATTTAAAATTATACGATCGAAATCGGGTGGGAATCTTGTCTGAGAGAGAGAGAGAGAGAGAGAGCCTGAAATGGACTTCAGATGATTTAAAATTATACGATCGAAATCGGGTGGGAATCTAGTCTGAGAGAGAGAGAGATTCCAAGGCATCGCTGTTCCTAACAAGTAGGAATTCCTTCTGGAATTCGCTGAATCAGTTAATTTAGATTTAAATAAAAAACAAAGGAATTTTTTGAATCATAAATGGCGACGAATTTCGACTGGAATCCTCAACCGTCGAATTTTAATTATATGCTCAAATAAAGAAACAATTCTCTCTCTCTCTCTCTCTCTCTCTCTCTCTCTCTCTCTCTCTCTCTCTCTCTCTCTCGCTTTAGTAAGTTTAATTCTGCTATTCCTAATTCGTTTTAGACCGAGTCATAAATATACCTTTGCTATCATTTCTACAAAAAAAGCTTTATATGGGAATCCTTAGACTCCATTTTATATTTATATATATATTTATTCTCTCCGGGTGGTTCCTTTACACCCACAAAGGTCGCTGGCATAAGGCCATCACCTACAGCTACTTCTACAGGATCAGAAGCATTAAGGGAGGAAGCTTATGAAAGATGGATGCTGAAATAGACTTAGATTTTATTGAAGGATTCAAGTTACTGCGTAGGAATAAATATATATATATGACTTAGAGCACGCACAGACACACGCACAGACGAACGGACAGACTTTTCTAGATGTGACATATAGGCGTATGATAGTACGAAGCTTTTTTTGACCTGAAAATATAATATATACTTTTATTAACTTTAAATTTATGTGAATTTTTTTATAGTTTTATATTTTTACTTGGTTTTATTTAAGTTGGTTTCTGTGTCTGTGCGTCTGTCTGTAACTCAATTGTCGACCTGTAACCTTCTTCCCCTCTTCCCTCCCCCCTCCCCTCTCCTTCCCTACCCCTACCCCTTCCTCCTCCACCCCTTTCCCCTCAATCCCCTTCCCATTTTCCTCTCCTCCCTACCCTCCCACTCTCCCCTACCTCCTCCCCTCCTCTTACCTCTTCCATCCCCCTCTCCCTTCCCCTCACTTCCTACTCCCCCTCTCTCCTCCCACCCTTCCCCCTTCCCTCCCCCTCCCCATAAACGGACATCAATTTCGCTAACTACAATCACAAATCGGTTACAGTTTCTGTCAAAACTAAAAAGCATAAAATAAAAGCCAAAAAAAAAATGTAAAAAAAAAGAAATTATTTTTTGAGACACACCAAGATTTTCTTACAATTAATCGTGTCTACAAAAATAAAAGCGTGGCCCCAAACGTGGAAGGAAATGCTACGAGAAAATAAATATATATATATATATATATATATATATATTTTTTATAGCATTTCCTGCCATGTTTGGAACCCAGGCTTTTATTTTTGTAGACATGATTCATTGTAAGAAAATCCTGGTGGCTCAAAAAATTCTTTTTTACTTTTTAGTGCGTTTCAATAAAAGCATGTTTAATTTTTTTTTTTACATTTTTTATTATTTAGTGAAAAATTCCATGCAATGTATATCAAACGAATGACGTAATTACTTGATACAGCAAAAACTTCTCTTCCTCCATATGGACTGAGAGAGAGAGAGAGAGAGAGAAAGAGAGAGAGAGAGAGAGATACACCAAAACTCAGCAGAGCTACAGACAGACGTACAGACAATGCACGTGAACAGAAATAAATTTCGTTAAATTAATTTGAAATTTTCGTGTTCATCCCTCCAGGAAATTCGTCCGATTTTTAAAGTTACCAAAACGCTCAGAGCAGAAAGCCATAAAAATCGTTTTGTTTCTCAATAAAAACATTTTTTTTTTGCCTTAATCTATTATTAAATATCATATTTTATAGATATATCTTCCTATAATAAAATCGTGAAGTGTATTATTGATTTTTAAATGCCCAAGACAATAGTCCTTGTTTGAGAATGCCCAGCAGAGGGCAGACGAATTTTGAGAAGGGGGTCGAAGCGTAAAATAAAAATACGACTATGAGATGAAATTATTAAAATTATAAATTATAACTTTTTTAAATTTTTATATAGAAACTTTGGTATGTTTTAGATTTAATGTGAGTCAGATTGAAAGGTTTTAGCTGTGAGTTGTCATGTATCAAAAGCATTCGAGTTACGTGAGTGGCATTAGTTGCTATTAGCTATTTTATATATAATTATGTAGCTAATTCCTACAACATTAACTAAGTAGCCTTTATAGCTAATGAGTTATTATTTATGTAATAATTAAAATCATTAATTGAACAGTGTAATTCGATGCAACATTCTTTAAATCATAGATAATATTCTACATAATTGCAAGACATTGCCAGTTACAAGTAATACCATTATTTCACATAATTCTTTTGAATAATGTGGTCCTGACTCATTTATGTACATTAAGGTATGATTTCACACATTTAACATCGATTCAGTCTAAACTGAATACATTTTATTATACCGGACGATTTAATTTATTTTTAGTGCCGTTTCCCTGCTAATGATGTCATGATAATATTTTACAAGACGACTTAAGAAAATTTGCCTAAAAATATCTAATTTGAGGATAAGGTTAGCTTTATCATTGCTTAATAGTTTTGAATACTTTATTTAATTCGGTAAATGTCCGTGCATTGTCTGTTTATGGAGTGATAGAATCATACGTTGTGTCTTAATTTAAAATCAGTGTCAGGTTTCAATGTATGTCTTGCTGTTTATTTTACCAAACATTAATAGGAAAACACCTTTTAGAATTCTCAGTTCTGATCAGAATACGTCATTATTGGCGATTTTTTAATATAAATCAATATATCATTGTAATATTCTTCTTATATATCATTACATGAATAAATATGGGTATTTATGTATCAAAATACTCAAGCTTAGACAATAGTTATATGCTAAACAAAGCCTTAAGTTTGACAGTTGCTTAGCAATTTTTTAAAAATGATTAATTTTGGCAATTTTAGCGAAACCAAACAATCATCTTTAGTGCCAAAACAATCAAGAACGGTTTATTAATATGTTTATTATATTAAATCGTTGAAATTCGTTGTTATATAACGTAAAATCGAAGATTGAATGATTACGTAAACCATTAAAATTGCCAGTTACCTAATAAGTTCGATTTCTGAAAACGACGAGCCTAAATCTATTACGAAAGATATATATTAAAACGTATGATAAATATGACGTTAAATATGATTATTAAATATTTTATTAATTAAATGAAAGTTTGTATTGAAAATAATTCGATTATATTCAATCTTTACGTAACGATGTCATTCAATTTTGGAAGCACTTGAATTTTAAATATACGATGAATATGACATTAGATATGAATTTTCAATATGATGATTAATAAATTGAAGGTTATATTGGAAATAATTCGATTATATTACATAAATTATATTAAAAAATAATATATTTTTTATGAATTTATTTTAGGCTCGGTACAAAATGTCAACAAACCACCATCAAACGTAAAATGTTTCTTTATTTACGGTAAATATCACCTTATTTCACACTTTATTCGTTTACGATCTATTGCTTTCGCTTCTATAACGAATCTTCGTTATATATATACCGTTATATCAGTCGTACTTAACGAATTGACGAATAAAATTACGAATTTATCGAAGCAACTTTTCGAATTTGGTCGACATGGCTGACGTTCCCCCATGATGGCCATCTTATTTAGACGGTTATTTTCGCTCCATTTTTATTTATAGCGATCATAAGTGTCGTCCATTACGTTAATAAATCATTGACACTTGATTTAAAGTGTCTTAGAAACGTAACTTAGGTAAAAAGGGCCGTAAACACTTGTAAAGTGTCGGGTAGACTTATCACCTTGGGGTACTCCCTTACGTGGCCTCGTAAGCCATAACTACCCTTAAAGTGTTAAGTTGCCTTCATAACGTACCGTAAGGTACCCTAAAATGGGACCTGTAGCATAAGGTAAGGTACTGTAGGCATAGGCTGGTGCCTGTAAGTTAAGGTACCCTAGGATGGGTTCTGTACCTTAGGGTACCCAAGGCTGGGGCCTGTATCCAAGGGTACCGTTGGCAGGGGTCTGTACCATAGGGTACCCTAGACTAGGATCTGTACCATAGAGTATCCAAGACTAGGATCTGTACCATAGCGTACTCAAGACTAGGATCTGTACCATAGAGTATCCAAGACTAGGATCTGTACCATAGAGTATCCAAGACTAGGATCTGTACCATAAGGTATCCAAGACTAGGGTCTGTACCATAGGGTACCCTAGACTAGGGTCTGTACCATAGCATACTCAAGACTAGGATCTGTACCATAGGGTACCCTAGACTAGGGTCTGTACCATAGGGTACCCAAGACTAGGATCTGTACCATAGGGTACCCTAGACTAGGGTCTGTACCATAGGGTATCCAAGACTAGGATCTGTACCATAAGGTATCCAAGACTAGGGTCTGTACCATAGGGTACCCTAGACTAGGATCTGTACCATAGGGTACCCTAGACTAGGATCTGTACCATAGGGTACCCTAGACTGATTATATTCACCACATCAAGACTACTGTATAAATCTCAGTGTCTTAGTACAGGGCAGGTTTGAATTCATGACCCCATTACTGGGAATGGGTGATATTAGTTATATTTCTGGCCATAATTTAGAAAATGGAATGCAAAGGCCCAGAGGACAGGTAACCCAGTGCCCTAAGCTTCCATAGCCTGAAAAAAAAAAAAAAAAAGCAGTAAGAGGGGTGGAGGTCTTAGCCGCAAAGGAACGGTGGAAATTTATAGTGTGCTAATGAAGAGAATGGGGTTTAAGGTTTAGATATAGAGAGTTGGTTAATGTTTTCATTGTTAATAAGTTTAGTATGAATGTAGAGTGCTTAAAATACTCTTACCACTGTCAAGATGTAATTAACAATTGAATTTCTTTTACAGATCTGCAATCAACCAATGCTATGGCCGACTGCAGAACAAAGGCTAAATGTTGGACCATCTGTCAACCCACGGAAGATTTTCACTTGTCTAAATGGTGAGTGGTTCTTACCTGCCCATGAGGGTGGTTCAAAATTATCTTGGGTATCCAAATCATATTCTAATAATGCTGTGATGTTGTCTCTTTGGCATGACTTCAATACTTTCCCGCAGGCCTTACTTCATGCCCTTTTTACAAGGAATACCCTGTAGGGGAGTAGTGGCGTCAGTAATGCATGAGGTGCACTGTAGGCATTACTCAAGGTTCTTAGCAGCGTCCATTCGGCCCTTAGCTGCAATCCCTTTCAGCCCCATTACTGTACATCTGTTCACAATCTCTCCTTCTCTCACTTTCCACCCATTCCTAACGATCGACCCAACCAAATTGGTAGAGGCTGGAGCGTCCCCCTGTTCAGTTTTATTACTTATTGCATCCTACAACCCTTCACCTTACACTCCTAAGCCATACTGTGCTCAGTTATAAATCTCAGTAACCCTTCTTACTGAGTTTATCTCCCCTTATTACAGAACTTTGGGCTAGTTGTTATATATATTCAGGAAATTTACTCTGTTCCACTATAGGCACCATGTATGGCCTATTTCAAGTTCTGGAAACCCAAAAGAGATCTGCGGTACCAAATGGATGAGGTGCTGTTGTTCCAGGACATTCCTGAAAGGGCAGGCTCTTGGGTTTTTTCACTAAACAGGCCTACAGTAATATTTGTTCAGATGATTAGCCCCAGATACTTTACTAGGTTTAATTCCTCAGGTACAGAATCATATTCAGTGGACACTTAATTAATACTTGTCCATGAGTGATTGATTCAACTGACAACCAGAGATAAAATGTTTCGTTCATAACTTGTTTGCTGGTGGAGTTCTTAGTCAAATAAAAAAATGGAAGTCAGTATTTTAAAGACACTGTTTTTGATATGCTTATGGATTGCTCATGACAGTTGACTGGTTTGTGGTAAGGATTCTGCGAGCTTTCATAAGCGAGGTTGAAGTATTTTGCTTTTCAGTGTCTTGTGTGATTAAGTTTGAGTGACCCAGAATGACATTCTCACGATTTACAGGTGTAATTACTAAGTGAGAACAAATGATGCAGTTTGTGGACTCGTTACTCTCATGTACAGTTTGTACAAATTTGATATTTTATGCAGGACTTTTTGTAGTCAGCTGATATTCAAGGTAATAAGCTTCTTCACAGTGCACTAACCTTGTCATGTATAATAGTATATTGCATAGAATGCTTCTTTGTACAAGAAACTATGAATTTGTAGCATTGAGATGAGCCCTTACAAATGACATTCCAGGCTGCCCCTTCCAGCAGATTGTTAATGTTTATTATTTATTTAATATGGTGTATTTTAATTGTACAATATAGTATGCACTGGGATTTTTTCATGCATTTTAATGTGTGTCATTTATATATTATACTGCACTACATAAGGTTTAATCAGTGTCACTTATATTTTACACTGCTCTGCATAAGGTCAGGAGATACTTAAAAGAAGTATGTCTTGATCAACTGATGAAGGGAAGGTTTTAGGCTAAATCATTTTGCATTCAAGTAAGTTTTACTCTATACAAAATTTCCCTTTGCAGATGCGAGTAAAGAGAAATGAGTCTCAGTCCTTGGAAGCTGGAAGTAAAACCCAATCACACTGGAACACCAAGAGAACCCAACCTCCTTGCTCACATATAACCCAGGACAGGAATGGGCAAGTTGAACCCTTGCCCCCCCACCTGACTGCTGGCTTATGCCATCAAAATCTGGATTATCCAGGGTGAGTCTTGAATGATATGTAGTATGAAATTCTGTCTTATCTCTAGTATACTGCATTCCGATAGGGTGTAACACTTTCAATTCTTGTCATGAACACGAAAGTAGAGGATTAGGAAACTGGTAAAACATGATTGGCAGTACTAAAAGAGTCCAAATTTTAAAGGGAGAGTTTTTATTGTTCGGTATAGATATTCATGTTCATGGAAATTCTGAAGGAGCTGAAATGAATGTAGACTTTGGAGGTCAAAAGAAACAGGGTTGATGCAATGGAAGTTTGATTGTAGATGTGAAGAGCGTTGTATACTTTACGTAAATTACTGAATGAATTTCAGTTTGTAAAGTGTTTGGGCCGTCCTAATTTTAGTTACACTCGTTTTGTCAATGAAATCCAAGATCCCCCTCCATTAAGGGGCCAAGTTCCTTTGCACAAACGACCTCATTTCAGATCGCGCAAGTTTTTTAAAATAATGAACAGCTGAGGGTGCATTTAATTGTTATTGAGACAGACTGAATGGTGGGAATTATAGTGTAGAGTCAGATACATTGACAGAACCACAAGAAAAAATTGTATAGCCATTCTAGTGAGAAGTTAGAGTCAAGTGTCAGGTCCAGGTACTTGTGGAAACCAGTGTCTGACTTCTGAGAACCTGGCAGTGAAAATCCATAAGATGTACGTTTGATATAGATAGTGCAGCTAGCATTTGCAAAGAGGACCATTGAGTTTGATAGGATGAACTACAAGCTCAATAAGTGTAATGAATTTGATATGATCAGTTGCAATCTTCATAAATCATGACCTCTTGAAAGAATGACTTTAGGTACGCAAGTCTATTTTATAGTTTTTTGTAGTTTTTAGAAGCCTCTTAAGCTCAGTGATTTACCTTTGAAATACAAATTTTTATGGAAAGTAATAATAGTGTGTTGAAAAGAAGTTCAATTGGTAATGATGGTATATGGAAGTTAATAAACCTTTCTTTAATGATGTCATCAGGATCTGATTAAAGATTTTCCTTTCAGGATGAGCACCTAGGAGAGTACTCTTGCTACAAAGAACTAAATTGCAAGAAGCTATTTACTCCTGAGGCTTGAGTGGGCCAAGATGACCCATTACCACCTGGATCCACATCTTGTAGTGGTAAGACAAATAAAAATAGAATTGTCCTACTGAATTTGGTGTAAACGTCAGACCAGTTAAAGACTGCGTTTGCTTAACTGGATGACGTTGAATCTGGTACAGTTAGGAGCACTTTTGCTTGCCATGAACTCCAGTTAACTGCAAACTGACTGGTTTGAACAATAGGTCAGATTTGATAAAGAGTCAGTCATGGGACTTTTAGAAGTATCTGAAAGCTGATGATATTCTGCACTAGTAGTTGGTCTGTAATGAAGTGTGCTGGTAGAACTTTTGGGTAAGGATTCTGTGGAGAACTAAATACAGACTAATGTTAGATATTTTTGGTACAGGAAAAGTTACACTTGCACCCTCAAGAAAAACTTTGTCAGGTTTTGTAGACAAGAATGTGGTCTACAAAACTAAGTTTGTAGTTCTCTGTGGTGACCAGTGTTCAGGATATTCTTTGTATAATTTGTATAGGAATTCAATTCATATTCAGATGTTACATACTAATTACTGTAGAGGATTTTACTTTTATGTAGATGTGAGGATTCCTTGGACTGTGTATGAACTTAATGTTGATTGAATTGGTTTCATGATATATATTATTACAATCAGAGTTAAATCTGAATCCATTGAATGGAACGGTTCATTTTATATAGAAATCCATGCTATTTTTAGTGTGATGAAGTAAGTGTATGATTTTTACTTTAATTTACTCTTGTTTTTCACCTTCATTACCACTTAATGTCTTCCACCGTGCTGTCCAGCCACTCCAACTGCCTCTATAGAAAGCTCCCATGTTTGGCTTCTTAGCCAAATTTATATAAAATCAGTCACATCAACATGGAGCATTTTTTGGAGAATACAGTCAGGTTTAATCTGATTACTTCACGTTTATTTCTTGAATATCCAAACGAGAGTAGAGAAGAGAGAATTAGGACCCACAAGTAACGATGGTACTTAGTATAAATCACAAGTCTTATAGTTCTTTGAGTTTCTAAGAGATTGACGCCAAGTTTAATGTAGTTATTGAGAGATTGAATTATGTCCATACAAGAACGTCACAACAGCAGTTTGATTCTTGGTGTGGTCTTCAAGGAGTGTAAAATGATTGCACAGGATATCTGTTCTTGATATGAATAGCCATTTCGTACTGGAAGTTTGTGAAGGGGAGGCTTCTTGATCTTGCAACAAACTTGAAAAAACCACTTGCCTGTTTGTGTAGAAATCTTAGAACTCTATCAGATTAGGACACTTTTAAGGGTCACTTCAGAGAATCAAGATGTAGGTGCATCATTAGGGATACTTATAATCTAAATAGGACAGTTTTAAGTTGTGAAGTACAAAAGTATTTCCGCACAGTGCCTTGAATTGATGTTACCAGGATCTGATTTGGTGTTTTCCTTTCAGGCTGAGCACCTGGGGAATGACACTCACTTGGAGGAAAAGAAGTTACAATTCCTTTGGGTTTTATACTTGAGGGGGCTGACACCTGAGGAGTCCTGTACGTTTTACACTAGCGGCCAAGAAGACCCGTTTATCATCTGGATCCACATCCTTTAACGGTAAGACCTAAACGAAACTAGAATTATTCTGCTTTGCCCATTAACTCCATTAACTGTAAATTGACCATGTCGAACAATAGGGTTTATGAAAGTCAGGTATGGGACTTTTAGAAGAATTTGAAAGATTGATATTCTGCACAAGTGGTTAGTCTTTAGTCAAGTGTACCTGTAAATCTTTTGGTTATGAATTCTGTCAGGACGAGTATGGAGAACTAAATGCCATCTGGAATGTTGAATAGTGTCAGTGGGAAAAGCAGAATTTATTAGAGACTGTTGTACAGTGGAGATGGGTTTCATTAGGACCACCCAGAGAAACGTCATCAGGTATTTTAGAGGAGGATGTGGGCTACAAAACTAAGAGTAGTCTTCTCAGGATATTCTTTGTACAATTTTGATATGAATTCGATCCACATTCAGATGTCTTCTAGAAATTAGAGCTTTGTACTTGTGTGTAGATGTGTGTAGCAAAATAGTCTGTTAAATGTAGGCATATACTGCTGAACTGAGAGGTTCATTTCAGCACTGAAGTAGCCCCAGAAATATTTTCAAAAATAATACTGACATTGAGTACAATTATGTACAGTCCATCTTTCAAGTTATGGTAACTACTGTATCTGTACATTACTAGTAATGTACATGAATTTGGTGAAATATGCAAAGAAAATTAACGTATGTCTTTTAAACATTCTTGATGTTGAACGTCCAATAGGTAGATTAGTTTGGGCATGATAGTTATTCAGGATTACCCACTTGATGACACTCATATATAGGAGAATTCTGGACATTTCAAAATTGAAAGCCCTCACAATGAAATGTTGCGAATTTTGAGAAAATTGCAAGTTTTACAGAAGCTCCCCTATTGACTGCCACAACCCAGAATACATCAACCATACATACATGGTTAGAATACAGTACTTATTGAGAATTAATGTTGCAGTATGCAAGTTCACAGATTCAGAGGTAGTCAAATTTGCATATACTGTAGTACTGCTAAAACGTTTGGTATGCCCTGGACAGTTTATATATGCAAACTCAGGGAAAAAGTCATTGACTGTGCCAACTGTGACCTCTCCACAGAAATTAACACTGGGTTTTCAGTGCCCCTACCATCTCCAACATGAAGTATTAGCCTTAGACGTCTTCATAACGTGGTAATCGTAATCTCCAATGATTTGTTTGTTCTGTGTCAATCAAACTTTGACCTTCCTGCTTTTCAAAGTTGAATTGTATCAGAGAATTTTGCTGTGAGATTGTAGCTCCTGAACTGCATTTTAGATCCGTGATTGCAGTGAATCAGTCAGGACTACGTTATCATAGGACAATTTTGATTTGCAGAGTAATTATAGTGAATTGGAGACAGGCTTGTATTATTAGTGGGCTACTGTGATGTGCAAATCATTATGTTATTTTGCATCAAAGTGAGATAGGCATACATTATTTCTTTAGTACCTTTCCACATCGTTACTGAATCAATCTCAATACACAGGGCACTTGTTCTGACATGAGAGATAGGCTAAGATTATTAATGGATGACCTCTGACCTTTTAAATTCAATACTGAAGGACCACATTTTATTTCAGGATGAAACTAATGCAATAAAGAAGTCCCATTTTGACGTGAAGTTTGCCGGACTGAAATGCAGATGAAAAATATTTGAGAGTCCCCGTTTGACGTGAGGTTTGCTGGACTGCAATTTAAGGTAAGTCTTCTTAGAAACTGTAGCCTTTCCTGTGATGTACGTGAGGTAATTTCAATAGAAAATTTTAAGTTGACGGTTATATAGGCTTTCTAATTTTTTTTGTTATTTTTTATGCTTGTAAACTTTTAAATTAACATGTTCGAAAAATGGCTCTGGTGTGTTAAATATAGACTTTAATTTCTTATCTTTTAAAAGTTCAAGGTTTGGAACTGGCAATGTTTAGCTATAATACTCGACTTTCAGCTATTCCAGTTTAAGCAATTGGCTATCACACTTGCATTGGGTTATTTGCATGACTTTTTCACCTTTTTAGACTTATTCCTTGTCTTGACGATCTGGGGTTTATGAACCCAGCATGGCATCAGAATATAATTGCAATATCTCCAATATGGAGGTGAATTCACTTAGTCCTTCTGCGGCTGCTGACGTTGGCTGAAATTCCTACCCAAAACTGAGAGAAGAATCTTGGGTCAGTTTCACAGAAAAAAATGCAATATAGAACTTGGGTTTTTTAGTTTTCTGTAAAAGAAAACTATTGTGATAGCTTTGTCTGTCCGACAAGGAGATTTAAGCTAACTTTAACAGTAGGTAATTCTCCAAATTATAAATTCTGTTATGAAAATTTATATTACACATTACATTTTTGGCACAGTTACACACCTTTAGTGTTTATCGTTTTGAGCATGATTGTACCAGCCACTTTTGGATGGTCTATTTTCCAATATTTTATACTATTTTGACATTTCATTCCGTCCAGTTTTTAAAGTTTTCCTCTTTTTGACATTTTCACATACTATCCAGTTCGCTTTCTGCTTTCTCTTGCATTCAGTGTTCCTTGCCTGATCTAACAGCACAATCTTCATAACAGAATAGATTCATTTCTCTTGTCTTTCAATATTTCATATCAAGGGACTTTCATCCTCGTCTCTAGCGGAATTTCAGTGCCGCCTTCCATTCCTTTTGTTTTCAAAACCATATCTTTCTTTCAAGTTCCCAAAACCAAGTGTTTCCGTGCCACCATCTTAGTTCTCTTTTGCCAGTGCGTTGGAGTATGTCAAATCACTTGTGTTTCATCTGGTCCTGGATGTGGTCAGTATTGAATAAGCATTGCTCTGTGCCACAAGATTAAAATCAGTTTCATTTTGTGTTCCTCTTTCCAACATTCGACGCAGATGCTTTGACATCAGAGTTTGTGCCACAGATGTTTTAGAGATATGAGAATTAGTATGTGCTCTGATCTTGAGCTGCTGTTGGGGTTCAGGGATTCCTGGTGTGTGTATTGCTGTATATAAAGTTGACATCGTTGCTTTAATCTTTACTTATGAAAGTAAGAGTCAGAAATTCTCAGCAGGTTGAATTTCCATACTAAAAATAATTCCAGTTCATTAGTTGTAACTTGTATGACTAATGTACAAAGGTTAGATTGTAGGAGTAAAACCATGTTGAGTAGTGAGTTTTCTGGGATCGGACAGTGTTATTGAACGTAAATGTTATTGAACGTAAATACCTCTTTAAAAAAGTTCAGGTATGAAATTACTGATAATTTTCAATTTTGAAATTTATATTAATAAGAACTTTGTTTTACAGGTACCAGGTTGGGAACTGATTGAGAGTTGCTGACGAAAGAATAATTGCATCCAGTGTCCATAGATCTTTTGAAATACAACGCAGGTAGTACCATTCACAAGAACAGACAAAAAAATATTACGGGGACTAGGAAACCATAGGTTCTGATTTGAGTCCACACATTTGTAACTAAAATGACTTGTGTATAGCCATTACTTACAGGCATCCAGGTTGGGAACAGTTTATGATCTGAGTTTTTTTATGTCGTAAAATCGAGACCTGATTGTTTTTCCCACTTTCCTGTGACTGACGACATCCAGGGGTTCACAGCAGATTTTTCCGAAACCAGACCCAATTTACCCAAATGAAGGGATTGATTATGGGTGCTTGCAATCTTTTTTATTACCACTGTAGTTTTGTAGTGACTTCAACAGATAACTGTAAGTGTGTTTGTGTGGGTAGCAATTCAGTGTTTTGATTTTTAGGGCTTTTGGGAATGTGACTAAGTTAGCCACTTGTCTTACTAGAGACAAGGTGTACCTGTTGGTATTTGGTTTCAGTCCTTTGATGCTTTTGAAAAACTACTAGAAATCTATGTGGCAATAATTTATGGTGTAATGTGGCTGGATAAGGTACTCTTGACAAATGGTGGTTATAACTATTCTGTGTTTTTAACCTCGAAAAAAATGATTTTACTGTAATTTAAATATACAGTAATAGAATAAATCAAAATGTTGGCATACAGGTATATGTAAATTAATGTTTTACGTATCCTTATAATGAATTGTAATGCAGGGTGAGCTATGGAGAATGTCAGCAGAGAATTTAGAACAATAAAATGAGGTTCATTGGAGCTTTTATCATTCACCAGAATTGCTGTCACTTTGAGATCAAGATTTATTTTATTTAGCTGACCAGTTGAACCATGTTTTGGATACTTGGGCTTGCAATACGTAAGAGTGGTTTATATCACGTCCTTTTAGTACATATATGAAAGAGGATTGGACCTAGCACACTTCCTTGGTGTACTACTATTATCAGGGTTTTTTAAGAATAATTTGAATTTATTTCCACTGCAGATAGCCTTTCAGATTCTCAAAAGCTGCTGTAATTTATTCCAGTGGACTAAATCATTTAAAAGAACTCGGTGCACGCTGTCATTTACTCAAGATCACTCAAGCAGTTGCTGTAGAATACTGTATAATTGTCTATAAGCTGTTCTGACTATCCAACAAAGCATTTATCCTCTCAAGATAACTACTATAAATTAATGTTCAAGAATACGGTAGCATATTCTAGCATTGTGGACATAAGTGATACATTGGAAACAGGCGTATGTTAGCTTAGATTTTGCTAATCAAATGCTCCTTTCAAAACTGGTTTAACAATAGCTTCTGGTAGGCCAGAGGCCATGGAATGCTGAATGACTAGGTTCAGCCCTGTAAAACTTGACCGTGCCTTCCACTAAGTAAAGAATCTCTGAACACTGTTCTTGAAGCAGTTGCTATATTTGTATGTATTGTTTGAATGTGAGATGACCATTTTCTCCCTAGGTCCCTGTCTACTTTAAATGAGATTCAAGCATTAGTCAATCAGTTCCCTCAAGTTTTTCAGCTTCTTGGGATTTTAATTCCCACAATCCACTTTGTTGTGGAGATTCTTTTTGATGGAGGAAGGATCGTTGATGATAGCCATTCCAATGATCTTACTCTTATAATGACAGATCGATGACATTTCATAATATCTATATCAGTGACCCCTGTTCGAGACTTGAGCATTTGTTGTTCTGTCTACTCTTATTTCAGTTGGGCTGGTGATGAATCTTTGCTTGGGTGTGATAATTTTCCTTTTCATTTAAAGTTCTTTTGAATAGACAAGCATTTGTTCCCCATCTGTCAATTCTGCTTTTAAGTGGGCTGTTGGTGAATTCTGGCAGAGAAGTGATGATTTTCGTCTTCCATTGACTGGTAGGTACAGGAAACAGGTTGGGCTTAACGTCAAGACCTTAACATTTTTCAGAGTTTTGAGTCCCACTTGATTTTGATTCCAGAGACCAAAGCTTTTAAGAAAATGTTATTGACGTTACAAGTATAACTTGTGCACGACAAAATCTATCAGTGCGCTTTAGCTAAGAAATGTAAATGTGTTAGTAAAGTCAAGAGGGAATCCTGTCTTTTTTTATATAAGTGGTATAAATTTGGAGACCCTTTACATAGCTGGTTTTGCTTGCAACTATAAGTAGGCTCTGTTGCAAACTTGTTTTCTAGTATCAGGTGCAATACTACTCGGTTTGCTAGGAGGTATATCTTGGTTGCAACTAAAATGTGGAATAGTTTGCGTAGTGCAGCTGTAGAGTCTTCAGATCTCCAGTGTTTAAGAGAAGAGCAAATTCATTCTTGCTGTCTGCTGACGTCTGAATATTTTTTCCCCACTCGTATTTATTTATCATCTTTTCCTGTAACTTGTCTCACTCTCTCTGCAAGTCCTGTGTTCATAAAAGTCTGTTGACTCTCCATAAGAGTGTTCAGCTAAGAGGAAGACTAATCCATTGAATTCCCTGGTGTTCAGAATTCCATTCCTTTGAATTTCTGTGAGATATTGAACTAAGACCTATTCCACTGAGTTCCCTGACATTCTGAATGTGGACATTACTTCAAATTTCGAATAAAAATTGAGGGACCTATAATGCCAAGTTTCAGTTAAGGGGATTAAGAGAAGCTCTGTCTTCATGTGATTTGACGTAATGACATTCATCATGATATGTTTAAACACCTTCCAGAACTTGCTAAGTGATTCCTGCTTAAGCCTAACAAAAATGGGAGACTGGTATTCTTCCTCCTCCCTGGGAGGTTGCAAATGTTGCCCCTATCAAGAAACGTCTTCAAATTCCACATTGTCCCCACAAACTACAGGCCAGTATCACTTAAAAAGTTGTGTGCAGATTGTTTTATGAGATGGAATATTCCAGATTAATGTGGCATGTATGGAATAATGGTTTATCCTCTATTCATTATGGTTTTAGGAAATACTGATCTATCTTAGATCATGTACTTAGATTATCAACTCGGATTCAACAGGGGTGTGCTAATCATTGCCAGACAATTGGAGTCTCTTATTTTTAAAAGTTTATGATACTACGTAATAATTTCTAATGACTAAATGACGGCATGAGGTGGGAATTCAAAGTAATAAGATTATTTTCGTTAGATATTGTCTGTACGACAAGTATATTAAGGTTAGAATTTGCAATACTTTATCAGACCCGTATGAGTTTAGTGTAAGGGGTCCCACAAGGCGGTTGTCCTCAGTGTCACTATTTTTGGGGGTGGGTTATTAACACCACAGTTGAATCTATCTCTCCAGTCAAAGCTTCACTGTTTGTTGAGACTCGTCTGCATTACTGCTAACAATGCTGTATTTGCAATTGATTTGCAAAGGTCAGTTAATGCAGTAAGTGGTTTCATGTTTTGTTTTTCGTAAACTAGGCTGGTCATTTCACCAGGAGTACTTGTAAGGAAACTGGTCCTAATCTTAAAGATACCTTCACTATCCTAGGAGAAGGAAGTTAAATTTTTGGGACTTATTTTTCACAGCAACTTAACGTCATGTGGTAGAACATTTAAGAGGCAAGTGTCCAGTGCAATCTCTACTGACCACATAATAATGAGTGATCAGTACAGGTCATCTGATAGAAGACTTTTCATCTCGATCCAACAAAGCCTTTGATTGCACAATAGAATGTTAGCAGATAAAATTTATAGTATGATATGGTGACAAATAAGATTAAATATGAAACTGGACGAAATAAATGTGTAGAGAGAAATGAAGCAGTGACAGGGAATCTAGCATTAAAGTGAAAAAAGTATAGTAGCTACTAAAGTTTGATTTGCAATGGAAATGTGCAGAGCAATGCTGTAAGTGAAGAAAATTATATAACAAAAAGATTTAATAGCAATAGTTTTCGTATAATTGTTAAAATTTCATGTTCAACTGTAATACATTTACATTACAGTTTAATCAGCATATTCTGAAATTGCACATTAGTGCATATTTTTCAAGCCAAAAAAAAAAAAGATGCCACAAATATGGTTTGGTTTGGGTTAAATTTGACTGAACAAAGTCAGTTTCTCTCTCTCTCTCTCTCTCTCTCCCTCTCTCTCTCTCTCTCTCTACTCTCTCTCTCCTCTCTCTCTCTCTCTCTCTCTCTCTCTCTCTCTCTCTCTCTCTCTCTCTCTCTCTAATGCTTTACTAAGGAGAAATTAATCAGTACTGGCTCAGTTTGTGGCAAGCAAACACCTGATGAAAAAGTTCATTTAACCTATAATTGTTCATCAAAATGCTGCCTTGGCTATACCAAAAAGGTGTTGAAAGATTAAACAAGTAGATGAATAAATAATAAAACACATTTGAAAGAGGATGAATTAAATATTTTATGATAACTCTCAGAGGACCTTCCCCTCAGGCACGTGTGAGAGAGAGTTTCAAAACATTTGGTTATTCGAGGTATAATATGAAAGTTTTATGCTATGGTCATTAGTAGACTGGATTCCCATCAATCCTCTTGAACATCACTAGTTGGATATGACGTCAGAATTGTTATAAATATGGTTATGGCATTCAGATTGTTAGGGAATGAACTAGGGAGATAATATGGACGTTGGGAGGTAGACCCATACGTCAAAAAGGCAGAAGAATATGTATAAATCTTCCTTGTACTGTTATTGGAAAATAAGTTTGCTGTTACATTCTATGAAAAACACCTAATTACCTATAATTATCTGTAATTACCAGTAAATTATACAGGCATAAATATTCCATCTTAATTTACAGATATAGATGCTATATATTTAAAGGGAATGAAAGTTGATAAGCCAAGGTTTGGATATTTAGGAGGAAAGGACTGAAAAATGGTCCCTCCTTACCAGCAGGTAATATTTAGGCATACGTATAGGTTTTTATACGAATTACAGGCCAGCTTAATCTGAAGATACATTATTGGAAGGTTTAAATTCACGATACTGTATCTTCAGATTAAGATACAGTATCGTGAATTTAAACCTTCCAATAATCTGCTGACATCTCGTGTTTTCAAGTAAAGAGTCTTTATTTTTATCATGACTTCGCCATTTTTCTCTATCACTCAACCCAGTTCGACAGGTGAACAGCGTTGCAAGTGGGAAAAATATAAATGTATCCATAAACGTATCCAGAATGTACAAAACGTATCCAAATAATATGAAATAGTATCCAAAATGTATCCAATATATTCTCTTTAAAAAAAATGCTGTATAGTGAATGAGGATGTGGTTAAGAAAAGTATTTTTAATCGATTAATATTTTTTAAATTCTTACGCTGTTGGTAGACATCTTACAGCTGGCAGCCAAATTGCTGAGGTGAAAGAGACCGTATGACGTCATCGGTTGTAGCTTATATCGAATCCTTATTAAGGAACTAAATACATTTTCATGATTAATTTACAATACACTATATATTAGTAACTTGTTTGATATTGTCCATTTGTTATTTATTAATAAATATTTATAAAGAGCTCTACAAAATCTCATTTCTCGAACAGGAACCATCGGCCCCGCCTTCAACCTTACAGAGTGAAAACCCTTCATATACTCAAATTAATCGCCTAAAAACCCATGAAAATGCGTAGAATTAATACATTAACGTATATTTCATTCATTGCGCGCTCGCAAGCACCGCTACTGAATATACGCACTCGATTCGAATAATAAACGAGTTGAAAAGCGCTTTCTGGCAACCCCTTTGTTTACATCGAGGAGGACAGGGCTCAATGGAGGTAAGATAGACGTCTCTTAGTTCTTTATTTTAGTGTTTATTAACTTAATTGTGGGAGAAAACGAATGAAAACCGGGAGATAAATTAATTACCATGGCATTGTCATTTCAGGGTAGTAATTACCGAGGTTTAATTAACATTAAGCCTTAATTTAAGGCAATTAAATAAGGCTGCCTCCCTCCCTACCTGTCAAATGGTCAGGGAAACTCGAAGCTTATTTGAGCTTTTTATTTGGTTATTTGAGTTAATTCCTTCTTAATTACCATTAATTAACTTAATTACGGTTAATTACGATATTAACACTCCCCCCGGCTAGCCTTAATTAACCCCTGGGGGAGGCTGTGCGGCTAGAAGCCTTTGTGGGTTAGGCCCTTTTATCTTGGAGTGGCCGGGGACGTCATTTATAATTAATTACTAATAGTCATTAATAGTAATAGCCTAATTAGTAGTAATTAATAGCAGTAGCCGAGTCCTGGTCAATTAATGGCAATTCTTTAGCCTTGTTTATTTAGTTTGGCAAATATTTACCTTAGGAATTAATTAATAGTCAAGTTAATTAATAGTAATAGTCAAATTAATTAATAGTAATAGTCAAATTAATTAATAGTAATAGTCAAATTAATTAATAGTAATAGTCAAGTTAATTAAGAGTAATAGTCTAATTAATAGTAATAGTCAAATTAATTAATAGTGATAGTCAAGCTAATTAATAATAAATAGTCAAATTAATTAATAGTAATAGTCTAATTAATGATAATTAATAGCAATAGCCGAGCCATGGCTAATTAATAGCCATTTGAGACATTTTTATTTATTTTGGGCAAATATTTAATTTGGGGTATTGGTAAGTGGGCATATGGGCATTGTAACAAGCCCCGGGCAAGTGACCCACCACAGATATACCCTAGGGCAGGGTATTCTGGGTATCAAAGAATTCGGTTATTAGATTAAATTAATTCCTTCTTAATTACCATAAATTAACTTAATGACTGGTTAATTACGCATTGACGGCCTGGCTAGCCTTAATTAGCCTGGCATGAAGCTGAGTAGCCTAGCTTATTTTAGTCATTTCAAAGCCAAAATTATCTAATTATCAATAATATTTTAGTCATTTCAAAGCCAAAATTATCTAATTATCAATTACTTGTCATTTCAAAGCCAAAATGATCTAACTATCAATTATTTGTCATTTCAAAGCCAAAATGATCTAATTATCAATAATTATTTTAGTCATTTCAAAGCCAAAATTATCTAATTATCAATAATTATTTTAGTCATTTCAAAGCCAAAATTATCTAATTATCAATAATTGTCATTTCAAAGCAAAATGATCTAATTATCGATAATTATTTTAGTTATTTCAAAGCCAAAATGATCTAATTATCAATAATTAAGTCTTATTAGGGTACTGGTAGGATTGGGTTTGAATATTGGACCACTAGGATACAGGATTTCGAGTTATTCAGCAACTTAGGTTCAAGGATGTTTTGGCCGTTTTAACAGACAAACAAGTGCTGGTTATGTTGCGTGTCTTGTAAATGGATGTATCCAGCCTGTAGCCTATAAGCTTTAAATTAAAAGTCATAATTATGTATTTATGAATTTAATGACTTTTAACTTGAAGTTTATAGGGTATCTATAGATAAGTTTATAGGGTATCTATAGATACATCCGATTGCAAGTTAAATTCCTGCCTTGTATATAGAAGTATCCAGCCTATAACCTATAAGTTTTAAGTTAAAAGTCACGTCAAGATATTTATCTTTATAAAATTGATGTCGTTTTCCAATTTCAGTCGACTATCTTGGTATCCGTTGCGTCGTTGGTAAAAAAAAAAAATTTATATATGCTAATTACTAATGGATCTATAATTTTTGAATAAAATATAATATTAACGTTTGAAGTAGCCTGTATAATCTTAACGATAACGCTAGTGGCTCTCAGTATTGAGTAACGTTGTCAAAAATTTGAGTAACGTGTCGAAAATTTGAGTAACGTGTCGAAAATTTGAGTAATGTGTCAAAATTTGGGTAACGTGTCGAAAATTTGAGTAACGTGTCGAAAATTTGAGTAACGTGTCGAAAATTTGAGTAACGTGTCGAAAATTTGAGTAACGTGTCGAAAATTTGAGTAACGTGTCAAAAATTTGAGTAACGTGTCGAAAATTGAGTAACGTGTCGAAAATTTGAGTAACGTGTCAAAAATTTGAGTAACGCGTCAAAATTTGAGTAACGTGTCGAAAATTTGAGTAACGTGTCGAAAATTTGAGTAACGTGTCAAAAATTTGAGTAACGCGTCAAAAATTTGGAGTAACGCGTCAAAAATTTGAGTAACGCGTCAAAAATTTGAGTAACGCGTCAAAAATTTGGAGTAACGCGTCAAAAATTTGAGTAACGCGTCAAAAATTTGAGTAACGCGTCAAAAATTTGAGTAACGCGTCAAAAATTTAAGTAACGCGTCAAAAATTTGGGTAACGCGTCAAAAATTTGAGTAACGCGTCAAAAATTTGAGTAACGCGTCAAAAATTTGAGTAACGCGTCAAAAATTTGAGTAACGCGTCAAAAATTTGAGTAACGCGTCAAAAATTTGAGTAACGCGTCAAAAATTTGAGTAACGCGTCAAAAATTTGAGTAACGTGTCAAAATAGATCCTCAAAGAAGAAAGGTTTAGGTATCTGTGGAGCTCAAGTTTTTTGTTTTATGAAGCTTACCAATTACGGATATGTAAAGCTTACTGCACCATACTTTTCTTCACAAAAGCTTACAGTACCATACTTAACCTCAAAAGCACT
>JANJGK010009101.1:5000-7500 GCA_039081455.1 Macrobrachium rosenbergii
GTGATTTACATACATACGTACATATATATATATATATGAATATATATATATATATATATATATATATATATATATATATATATATATATATATATATATATAAACACACATATACAGTATATATGCACATATATATATATATATATATATATATATATATATATATATATATATATATATATATATATATATATATATTATATACATAATGTATATATATACATATATATATATACATGCATATATATATATACTGTATATATATATACACACTGTATATATACTACTACATACGGATGTGTTTAAGTAATTGCATGAGGTTGCAAGGTAGTAAAATCTAATCAATAACTATATATAGACCTTTCCATGAAAAACATGAAATGCATGAATACCGTTCATTGCCCAATCACGTAGTATGTTGTTCTGGAATAATAGCCCACCTCCCCCGCCCCACCCCACCCCACCCTCCCCATCACTCAAACACCACCCCCCACAACGTAAAGCCGTGCAATTATGCAATGTAATACCTGGACCTACTCATCGTTTGCATGACTAAGAAATTAGCTTGGTTTGTTTACTCTGCGTCACAGCAAAGTCTGGGAAATAAATCACGATATTACAAGGGATGAACTGTAATGATGATGTATTACTATCATTACTGCTATACATACAAACTGGTCAATTAAAGCTTCAAGTTCTCCATAGTATTTAGGCTGGACGGTCTTGAAAAAAAAAGAAAATTAAGCCAGATCGGTAATGATGTTCAATAGCAAAGGAGTAGATTTTCTTCTATCATGGCCCTTCTAAGACGGAAACGGAATTATATATAGGCTATATACTGTGTTTATATATATATATATATATATATATATATATATATATATATATAATTTAATACATATACATATAAATATATATATATATATATATATATATATATATATATATATATATATATATATATATATATATATATATATATATATATATATATAATATATATATATATATATATATATATATATATATATATATATATATATGTATTTATGTATGTATGTATGTATGTATGTATGTATGTATGTATGTACTGTACAGTATACATAATATACGGAGACGACAGATAACCACGACGAGCAGTTAAAAGGTATTGCCATAATCTTCAGCAAGTCATTAAACTATAGAACATGGATCTCATCATTTGAATGGCACTAAAACAAAAACAAAAAAAATAAAAAAACACGCAAAGCCCAATACTCAGTTACTATATAGACGTGTAGATGTTCGGTTATATATGCCCTAATTACATACAAGAGAAATGCCCACTACTTGAGTACTACCCATGGATGCAGGGACTTCAACAATACACCCGGTCAATAAAAATATATACAAATAAAACGAAACTCACCCATGGGCTCCCTCAAACACAAATCGTTGGGAGGAAACCACATGGAATAAAGCAAGTAAAAAATGCGCCGAAGTTTTCTCGGCACAGTCGAGTTTTCTGTACAGCCGCTACAGCGTATAATCAAGGCCACCGAAAATAGATCTATCTTTCAGTTGTCTCGATATAATGCTGTATGAGCCGCGGCCCATGAAACTTTAACCACGGCCCGGTGTTGACATATCCTATATCGTTGCCAGAAGCACGATTACGGCTTACTTTAACTTTAAATCAAATAAAAACTACTAAGGCTAGAGGGCTGCAATTTGGTATGCTTGATGATTGGAGGGTATATGATCAACATGCCAATTTGCAGCCCTCTAGCCTTAGTATTTTTTAAGATCTGAGGGCGGTCAGAATAAAGTGCGGACGGCCAGACAAAGCCGGCACAATAATCTTCCTTTTTACAGAAAACTAAAAAATGAAAGGAAAACGCATTTAAACACCGAATTCAGCACCAGAAATACACCGTCTCTCCAATACCGTAAAATCATCAGTAGGCGAATTTAATCCGGGCGGAATTCTTTGAAGGCCGAGAAGCGGAAATTCAACTCGAATTCACGTCCACCAGTAAGCTGGATTACCAACAAAAAACTCACGAACGATTTCAAGGGCGGTTGATGTTCTCGTGCAGTTTTCAAAAGGATAATTATCTTTCTTCGATTCTATATCGTTAAATTCAGTACAGACCTGGATTTATGTGTATTTATAACATTCAAGTTATAATGTATGGGGATTAGCCTAATTCACACGTATAATAATGCTCCGTTACATAATTACGTTACAGAAAATGCTTGCGTTTTGAAATTTAATGTTTTATTCTCATAGAAATTCTGTAAAGAAAAAATAATTTTTTTATATACATGCATGTCACTGCTAAACATTTCAACCTTTTTTTTTATATACATGCATGTCACTGCTAAACATATCATAGTTGGAAACTTCAACAAATGATTCAGCAATAAAAACATATTCGAATATATTATATCATACAAATTTAAATGCCTATAAAAAAAAGCATCAAGTATAATCAATAAAATTCCCGAATTCGCGAGT
>JANJGK010009101.1:10000-23351 GCA_039081455.1 Macrobrachium rosenbergii
TATATATATATATATATATATATATATATATATATATATATATATACATACTGTATATATGTGTGTGTGATATATGTGTATATATGTGTGTATATATATCACATATATATAAAGGCCTCTGGAATCAAGAGACACATCACAAAGGGACGGAAAAGCCACGGTGATGTCATAAATTCAGGCTGGAGGAATAACCAGCGACAAGATAGTAATGAATACAGAGAGATAGGACTCTCTCTCTCTCTCTCTCTCTCTCTCTCTCTCTCT
The DNA here is from genome assembly GCA_039081455.1 of Macrobrachium rosenbergii. Classification (NCBI taxonomy): domain Eukaryota; kingdom Metazoa; phylum Arthropoda; class Malacostraca; order Decapoda; family Palaemonidae; genus Macrobrachium; species Macrobrachium rosenbergii. The sequence continues at coordinate 10,265 of JANJGK010009101.1, forward strand.
CTCTCTCTCTCTCTCTCTCTCTTCTTCTTCTTCTTCTTCTTCTTCTTCTTCTTCTTCTTCTTCTACTGCCAAGCGGCTGGTTTTCGTTTGAAGAATTAGGCTCCAAGACGGGAATATTCTTCTTGCATGACACCTTTGATTTACAAGGGATGAAGATGAACAACACTGTAAATGACATAAATCATTTACTTACAACAGAAAGTTTTTACTTAGCTGTGGACACAGACCTTCTTTATATATATATATATATATATATATATATATATAATATATATATATATATATATATATATATATATATATATAATGGAATTTATATAATAGTATTTATATATATATAATGGACATGTGTATGTATATAAAAATAACACATCAAAATGCTCAAAATAATTTACTGTAAATAAATATGCAACAACATTTTCCTCACATTACCCTTTTCTTCTCTTTATCTTTCTTTCTCTCCAGAAATCTTGAACATATCTACAATCTACAAGCGCACCTCTTTGTAACCCAAGTAACAGACAGGTACCTGTGAATATTTCCTCGTACTTAGCAGGTAATCCATCTTCTCCCTTCCAAAAAAAAAAAAAAAAAAAAATAACAAATAAAAAAATTAAATAAAAAAATTTTAAAAATGATACCCCGATGGGTCAAGATTACATCTGGGGCACGTAATACCCTTGTCGGACAGGGAGGGTATGGAGAGAATTCCGTGGTATCTTTTTTCTCTTCTCCAGCTACGCGCCTCCCCATTATTATATCTTGATTAACCTATGATTGATGATCCAAAAGGGACCTTTAAGGTGTCACAAAGCGTGTGGGTCAGGTCGAATCGGAATACTCTTGTGGTGGATTTGAGAAAAAAAAAAAAAGTTTTTTTTTTGTTTTTCCATTTTCGGGTGATCGGAATACTCTTGTGATGGATTTGAGAATTTTTTATTTTTTTTTTATTTTCTGGTGATCGGAATAATCTTGTGGTAGATTTAAAAAGAAAAGAAGTTTTTCTTGTTTTTCCATTTTCGGGTGATCGGAATACTCTTGTGGCGGATTTGACAAAAAAAAAAAAAAAAAAAAAAAATCCATTTTCTGGTTATCGGAACTCTTGTTTTGGATCTAAAAAGAAAAAAGTTTTTTTTTTTTTTGTCTCCATTTTCGGGTGATCGGAATATTCTTGTGGTGGATTTAAAAAGAAAAAAGTTTTTTTCTTTGTTTCTCCATTTTCGGGTGATCGGAATACTCTTGTGGTGGATTAAAAAAAAAAGGTTTTTCTTGTATTTCCGTTTTCGGGTAATCGGAATACTCTTGTGGTGGATTTCACTAAAATAGTTTCATTTTAGGGTGTTTTTTTTGTGTGTTGTAAAGCGTCTGGCTGTAACAGAAAATAATAAAAAACAATACAAAAGCAAAATACATAAAAGGATAATTTTCTTCTCTGGTACCTGGTTTTTTAAACATACTACTTTACATATATAATCCAAGGGTAAAAAAAAACGAATATGCTACATTACAGTAACTATGATTTATGAAAAAATTTTTCTTTGTTTTTCCATTTTCGGGTGTTCTTTGTGTTGCGAATCGTCTGGCTGTAAAAAAAAAAAAAAAATACAAAAAAATACAAAAGGAAAAAAATAAAACGATCGTTTTATTCTCTATTCTTCTCTGGTATGTTTTTTTTAAACAGATGCCACTTTCCATATATAAATCTAAGGGTAAAAAATGAATATGCTACGTTATGGTAACTATTATTCACAATTTTTCTTAACCTAAGGAACAATGCAATAAAAAATTTTTACGTTTTTTTCCATTTTCAAGTGTTCTTTGTAATCTAAATCGTCTGGCAGTAACAAAAAAAAAATACTCTCCTAAGATAATTTTCTTTCTCTTTTACGAAAAGTCTATAGTAAAAAAGCAAACTATTTTACATATAAATACTTTAAGGGTAAAAAATGTATATGCTATATTATGGTAATTATTATTTACAACAATTCTTATTAATCTACAGAACAATGCAATAATCAAGACAACATTGCATATCAAATTTCCTACAGTTTATGAAATTAATCAATAAAAATAAATTATCAAGAAAAAAAAACATATAAACCTCATCAGGGAAAAAATAGTAACAGATTAAATACCTTACGTCAAAATATATATATATATATATAATATATATATATATATATATATATATATATATATATATATATATATATATATATATATATATATATATATATATATTAAACATATTGGAAGAAATAAACCCAAATTTTGCCGTGTTGTTACATAAGGTCGCGCCATATTTAAAAAAAAAAAAATTAATAATATGGAATTACCATATAAGTTCCTCATGAAAGGGTACGGAACTACTGATTACTTATGCGAATATTTAACTCACAGCAAAACACAAGATATCTGTCAAGTGGTAGATGCATCATATTCTTTTATATATATATATATATATATATATATATATATATATATATATATATATATATATATATATATATATATATATATATATATAAAGCAAATATGAAATAAAAAGATGCGTTGGTAGTGACGTTAAGCCATGAATGACAAAATCAAATGCATAGAAGCGATAACTTCAAAATGACTAATCAACAAGATTGAATACAAAAAAAATATATGCAAATTGATGCATAATTCAGACGTAAAAAAAAAACGTTAAAACAACTAAAAAATTAGGAGCAAAAGGTATAACAAAATGCAAAAAAAAAAAAAATGAACACTAAACAAGAAACATTACTCTACATTACACTGAAAGTAAACAAGAAACATTACTCTATATTTCAAGTAGAAGAAAACGCAATAAAAAAATATGTTAAAATATAGAAAAGCCAGAATAGACGCTACAAGATGATCTATGGCCACGAAACACCATCTTTTTTCCCCCATCTTTTTTTTTTTTTTCTCTTCCTCTGAAATGATCTTCCACGGCGCATCCGAGATCAATTCTCCATCAGCCGAGGGTAGGAAAAAAAAAAAGCACAAGAAACGATGATGTATTTTCGCGGGAACTTTATCAGATGGGAGGAAAACGGGGGCTTCGGTAGAAGTCTGACTTCTTATGAAGGAAATAAGACGAATTTTGTTATTAGTAATTTTGTTTTTCATCTATCTATCTACTTATCTATCTATCTATCTATATAAATATATAGATAGATAGATAGATAGACAGATGGGCACAAAGACAGATAAATAGAAATCTATCTATCTATATAAGGTAGATGGGAAGATAGATAGATAAATAGATAGATAGATAGACTGATACGGTAGATATCCTGCTCTGTGGTACCCTGCATTCGAATGACATGTTCTTGTGAATACATAATTATATATATATATATATATATATATATATATATATATATATATATATATATATATATACATAGTTTTAGGCCTATGCAAGAATATAAACACACCACAAACAATAAACACAAAACAACCTATCACTGAATTCTGAAAACTCACCCTTCCCATAACTACGATAAGAAACGTTTCAGCTTGGCCCATAAATCCTCGGAAAAATAAAGGAAAAAAGGAAAAAAAAGGTGAAAAAAAGAAAGCGAGCGAGGTGAAAACAGGTCAGGATGAGGCATCCTTTCCCATCATGACAAACACACCTGTTGACAGCACCAGCTAGCTATTCCACGTGAGGCGTCACACTTCCATTACTCGAGAATCTTTGCCTCCCTACTTACGGCTAGTTCCTCATCGAGAATTTTCGAATCTTTCCCTTTATTTGCTCTATGGCTGATTCCCCCATTCCATTTTTCTTTTATCAAAGCACTGTGCATCTTTTTAATGATCGACTTGCTGATGTTCAATTGACGTTCTTCAGTAACAGCTAAAATTGTTTTCCTCTCTTCCTTTATTTGCTATGTGCCTGATTCCCCCATTCCATTTTTATTTTATAAAATAAAACCACTGTGCATCCATTCACTAATCATTTAGCTAATGTTTAATAAATGACTTTCGATAACAGCTACAATTGTTTTCCTCTCTTGTTTGCTCTGTGACTGATTCCCCCATTCCATTTATCTTTTATCAAACCACTACGCAACTCTTTAATAATCATTTTGCTAATGTTTAATTAATGTCTTTCAGTATTAGCTAAACTTCGTTGCCTCTTTTCCTTTACTTACTCTATCGCTGATTCCACATTGCATTTTTCTTTTTATAAAACCACTATGCATCTATTCAATTATCAACTCGCTACTGCTCAACTGATTTTTCTTTATCAGTTATTAGAATGTGTAAAATCGAAAATTCTTTTTAACCGAGGAAAACTCCAACTCAAGATTTTTGTACATTGGAGTCAAGATTTTTGTACATTGGAGTCAAGATTTTTGTACATTGGAGTCAAGATTTTTGTACATTGGAGTCAAGATTTTTGTACATTGGAGAAGTGGAAAAAAATAAAATTAAGGTAAGTATTTTGTTTAAATAGAAAACCGGTTTTAGAACCTTAGCTAGCTGGCTGACTGAACTCGTATCTAATCATCACAGCATCTGGTTAAAACTCTAGAATATTTTGTGTTATTCCTGTACTAAAGTTCCTACAAGTTCGAAAAAGTTTGGAATAAAGTAAAATGTAAATATTTACCTGTAACTTCTAGAGAGATCCTGCACAATACGACATATTATCCTTCCAACATATTCTCTTCGATCAAGATTATTTCAAACCACTTGCGAAAACAAATGCAAAAAAAAGGATAAAATTAACTTTCGACAACACGTAAATATATAAGAAACGCCGCACAAATCTAATGTAAACAGACGAACAATATTCACAAGAGAGGGTGAACTCCAAAGTTTTACAGACGAGCGCGAAGCCGTCTCCGGGAACCCAGAAGCCACGGTTACCAACTCACTACGACTAACTACAGGCTCTACGAACGGTCCACCCGAGCCACCATCCAACCAGAAACTACCCGTCCGGGCGAATGGTGACTTGTATTTAGACCCCGGTGTTAGCGAGAGGGATACCAACCAACCAACCAACCAACCAACCAACCAACCACCTCACCTTTTTCCCACAGCAGCTCTATACTAGCGGTAGCCCGACCAGCGGTAGTAGTGGTAGTGGTGGTAGTACGTACCACCAGAGGGGTGAGAAAACGCCCGCAAGACCGACGACGTTGGTCTACAGACTATGGTACTATAGTAAACTACAGTATCGCGACCACCACTGGGTTCCGTCCCTCTCTATTTCACCCTCCCCCTTTCCCCTCCCTCCTCCTCCTCCTCCACCAACACCACAATGAGCAACTTGACAATGGCGTCCCTCCAGCCACACACACACACACGCACAGACACATACAATAACCAACAAAAACGGACGTGCCGAAAAAGGCCGAGTGTGTGGCCGTCCTTGCATATCAATCTCGCCGGGGCACCTGCGTCCCCTACTACCCCCTTCTTCGGTATCCATTTCCCCCCCAACACCCCCTCCCCTTCCCCTGATACGCAGCATCCCTTCACCCTCTAAAATAGCAACCCCTTCCCCCTTTATCTCCTAACATATCCCTTAGCTCCCGCATCCCTAAAATCTTTCCTCCTGCGACACCTAAAGTGTCCTCCCTCTCTCCCTCCCTCCTACTACAGGTTTAAACCCTCTTGCCAGCTCCTTCCCCTCCTCCTCCTCCTCCTTCGCACCTCTCGTCTTTTTTTCTGCAACCCCTCCCCCTCCACCCCACTTTCAGTATGCACCATCGGCTTTGCAACTGCTAATTTGTGGCTCGTTCATAATATTCCCTCTCACGCCGGTATCTTTCCCTTTTTCCCTCATTTATCCATCACCTCCTTTTCATCGGGTTATGTCCCCTTCCACCCGTTCCCTCTGATGTATCAGGCCACTGGCTATTCTTCCAGGGGTTGTATATATACCCATCCTGTCTCGTCGGCTGGTTCGCTCGCTCGCTCACACGGCCACTGGAAGCCTTTGTTCCGCTTGCCCCAAACCTGAACCGGGTCTTGCCCTAACAAATGCCCTCGAGGTGTTCTGATCTTTCACTTTATCGACTGCCAATTAAGAGTTTCTGCCTGATTTTTCTCTTCGGGAACTTTTCTTCCTTGCGAATACAAAGACAGGTTACATAACGACGATAATTTTATCTATCGTTATCAACCTTCTGCGTCGATGACCCTGGTAGCTGTCACGCCACATAACTTATACATGTGTAACACAAATTCTTTCCCAATCGTTCTATTTAGTAATGAACGTTACATTTCCAGCTTATCATTCAGACACACACCTGCGAACCAGCATACAAGCGTACATGCGACTACATTAACATCGATAATATTAACAGATTTCTTAAGGGTTTATGACCATTTAAAATACCCAAAACCAAAAATCGCCCGTCCTGTAGACATTATTTTACGCTTCAGTGCTTGACGTAATCTTCTCCATATCTTTGCTTCACTTCTTTTACACACTTCAATGAACTTACTCTAAAGTGGAAATCGCTTCCTTTCACCATACATTCTTTTCAACTGGATCTCTCTCTCTCTCTCTCTCTCTCTCTCTCTCTCTCTCTCTCTCTCTCTCTCTCTCTCTCTCTCTCTCTCTCAAGCCAAAGATGGATACCAGCGGTACTATATAATACCCTCCCTTTCAATAGATTCGACTCCCAGTAATAGAGAGCGGTAAGAACGTCGATCCGAAATATTTCCGGTCCATCGGACGATCACATAATCAAAAACGATCCAGGGATAGAGGGAAGGGAGAGGGAAGTTCAAGGAAATAATAGTCCAGCTATTAAAGTCGATCAAAACAACTCTTTTTCTCCATTGATGGAAAAGGCCGGCGTTTGTCCAACATCTCCGGAGCACTCTTGCCAGAAAGACTCGACTCGGCCTAAGGGGTGTTTGCTCTCTCACTCGCGTAATCTTCCCTTAGGCCCATTGACCGATCTCTGCCGTATTTTTAGGCCTAGGATGCCATGGAAAATCGATCTCAATGTGTTAAATGTACTGTATAATCCTCAGGGGAGGGGCTACCTCCATACCAACACCTCTCCAAACCCCGCCCCCCCCAACTCCCCCTTTTCCCGTTTACGTTCGCTCTTCGGTAGCTGATGACGCTCTTTGGGGAGGAGAAGATAAAAGGTGCGGCCAGTTCTTGGCATCCGGTGTTTAAATCTGCCGTTTCCCGATGTCTGGATTCTTTGGTGTACCTCAGCTTAATAAATGGAGTATTATGGGCGCCTGTTATATAATTATATATCTTATTCACTGTATAAGTCTGTCTGTGTTTCTCCCTGCAGTGTTTGATAGGATGAGCTGGTTGCAGACCTTGAGCGGTAAATCCTATATATATATATATATATATATATATATATATATATATATATATATATATATATATATATATATATATATATATATATATATATATATATATATATATATATATATATATATATATATATATATAGATTAATTTTCATCACATCACCGTGACATTTTTGTTATATTCACAATATGTTCAGTATACTAAGTAGACTATAAATTACTTAATTTATGTGTTTGGCTAACCACACTGCCATTGCATAGACGTCTGAGAGAGAGAGAGAGAGAGAGAGAGAGAGAGAGAGAGAGAGAGAGAGAGAGAGAGAGAGAGTGTGTGTGTAATTGACACATGACTAAAACAATTTTTGTATGTACATAGGCCTATAAGGATTCTCGAATTCCTACAAATTAATAATGATAACTTCGCGGAGTGATAACTATCCTAATGATAGATAATGACGGTCTACGGAACAAAAATAGATGACCATAATTACCTAAAAAGATTATAATCAACTACAGTACCATCAAAACCGCTTTCTGCTTCCATCGTCTATCTATCTCTATTTTCCCTCTTTGTTGGTCGGCTTCAGGGTACTTGAAATCGGTTCCTGGCTATTGAAAAAGTCGGCTCCATGCTACTGAAATCGGCTCCAGGCAACCGAAAAAGTTAACTCCAGGCTACTGAAAAAAAAGTCGGCCCCGAGCTACTGAAATAGGCTTCAGGCTACCGAAAACAAAGTCGGCCCCAAGCTACTGAAATCGGCTTCATGTTACTGAAAAAAAAGTCGGCTCAAGGCTACTGAAATCGGCTTAAGGTTACTGGAAAAAAGTCGGCTCCAAACCACTGAAATCGGCTTCAGGCAACTCAAAAAGTCGGCTCCGGGCTACAGAAGCCGTATTTCGTCCGATACTCCACTTAATGTCGGCTCCACGCTACAGAATTCGGCTCCAGGTAACAAAAGCCAAATTTCGTCCTAGACCGATACACCACTTCTATGATCAAATCCAAGTTCCTTTCGTTGAAGGCGGCGGCTCCGGGCTACAAAACCCTAAAGTTCGTCCTGGACCGATACTCCGCTAAAAGTAGGCTCCGGGCTACAAAACCCAAAGTTCGTCCTGGACCGATACTCCGCTAAAAGTCGGCTGCAGGCTACAAAAGCCATAATGATTCGTCCTAGACCGATACTCCACTTTCCGTTAATCAAATCCGAGTTCCTTTCCGCTGCCACGAGACTCCATGGCACCAGAGAGATAGCTCCGAGTGTAGCTATTTCACTCGCAGTAAAGTAAGGTTTTATTATTAGTTCCTAACCGCCACATGTATTTATGCATCTGCCTCAGTGCCTGTTAGCTGGTTTACTAAATCATGTGTCTGAATAAGAATGTGGACAATGTCGTTCTGCACTGCAGTATAAAAAAAAAATATAGCTCATTGTTGCTTTGTATCTTTCTTTTATAGAGATTTTATTTTTTGTCGTTCGTTCTAGGAGACGATCATAATGGTACACTGAATGTTAATATAAAAAGAAATATTCTCATGATTACAGTATTTCTTTAGGTTCAATAATATATCATTTTGACAAACGAATTGCTTCTATATGTCTTTGACCAGATTGTGAGCTTTGAAATAATATATATATATATATATATATATATATATATATATATATACATATATATATATATATATATATATATATATATATATATATATACTCGTATATATATATATATATATATATATATATATATATATTATATGTATATATATATATATATATATATATATATATATATATATATATATATATATATATATATATATATATATATATATATATATATACACACACACACAACTCAAACGCCCATCCATAAGGTATTCAGAGAGACCTTGTAAACACAAGGCGCCCGCCCTCACAAGCGATGAGCAATTACATTAACATCAGTCGAACTTCATCAGCAGGAAGGTCTGTGTTTTTAGGGGAACCTTATATCAACATTCGTGAGAAAGAATGGCTGTCCATTGAAGCTGCCCATTTTATGTTACGGCTCATTTGGCGATGGGCTGCCTGCCTCCCCGACAGAGGGGGGGAAAAAAGGAGGGAAGGAAGGAAGGAAAGGAGGGAGGGAGGAAAAAAAGCAGGGCGAAGGAGGGAGAGAGAGAAAAAAAGAGAGTGGGGACGAAAAACCAGCTGAGAGAGTAGGAGGAGGTCCTAATCTTGACCAGAATTTTTCTGGAGTGGAGGAAGAAGAAGAAGAGGACTTAGACATCAACAAGGAGCCAAAAAAAAAAAAAAAAAAAAAAAAAAAAAAAAAAAAACTGTGTCTAACGAGTTGAGTCCAAGGCAGAGCAAACAAGAAAATGACTCAACGAACTTAAAAAAGAAAAAAACACTGAAAATCACCCATTTCATAAAAAAAATAGCTTAAAAACATAAAAAAGTACCCAGTTGAGAATGAAGGGGAAAAAATAACACCACCATCTACAAAATAATCCACTGAATAAAAAAAAACACTGAAAAGCATGCAGTTCATAAAAAAATTACAGAAAAACATATAAAAGTACCAACCTGAGAGTGAAGGAAAAAATAAACCACCACCTACAAAATTATTCAGAGTAAAAAAAAAGACCTGAAAAGTCTCCAATTACTAGAAAAAAAATGCTCAAAACTTACAAAAGTACCAAGCTAAGAATGAAGGAAAAAAACGCCACCTACAAAACCATACAATGAATAAAAAAAAACACCCTGAAAAGCATCCAGTTCGTAAAAAAATTACATAAAAACTTACAAAGTACCCAGCTAAGAATGAAGGAAAAACTAGCCCTACCACCTACAAAATGATTCAGTAAAAAAAAAAGGCATGAAAAGCCTCCAATTACTAGAAAAAAAATACATAAAAACTTACAAAAGTATTAACCCAGCTGAGAATGAAGGAAAAAAAAAACATCACCATCACCATCACCACCACCTACAGCGATAAAACCAGCAATTGACCTAATAAAAGTTGCCGAAATCAGCTCCCCCGTAAATAGGACAATGGTGTAGGAATGGGGCATTAAATCACACTGGAACACAATTTTCTTCCCAATCAATTATGATCTACGCCAATTACGTGAGCGACCACCATCGCCACTTGTCATAATGTTTTGTCATTACCGCGCAGCTGGTTCTAGGCGTCCAATCAAGAGTAGTGGTACGTTGCGCGTCACGGGGAAGGGAGGAAGGAAAGCACGCTCTGTGGGCAGGGGAAGGGGATGGCACTCTCTGTGGGCAGGGAAGGGGATGGCGCTCTCTGTGGGCAGGGGGAGGGGATGGCGCTCCCTGTGGGCAGGGAAGGGGTGGCACTCTCTGTGGGCAGGGGGAAAGGAGACACTCTCTGTGGGCAGGGGAAGGGGATGGCACTCACTGTGGGCAAGGGAAGGGGATGGCACTCTCTGTGGGCAGGAGAAGGGGATGGCACTCACTGTGGGCAGGGGAAGGGGATGGCACTCACTGTGGCAAGGGAAGGGGATGGCACTCTCTGTGGGCAGGGGAGGGGGATGGCACTCTCTGTGGGCAGGGGAAGGGGATGGCACTCTCTGTGAGGCAGGGGGAAGGGAGGCACTCTCTGTGGGAAGGGGGAAAGGAGACACTCTCTTTGGGCAGAGGGATGGGAGGCACTCTCTGTGGATAGGGAAAGTGCGGCACTCTCTGTGGGCAGGGGAAGGGGATGGCAATCTCTGTGGGCGGGGGGGGGGGGGGAGGAAGGGAGGCACTCACTTTGGGCAGAGGGAGGGGAGGCACTCTCTGTGGATAGAGGAAAGAGAGGCACTCTCTGTAGGTAGGGGGAAGCTGATGGCACTCTGTGGGCATAGGGGAAGAGAGACACTCGCTGTGGATTGGGAAAAGTGATGACACTTCCTGTGGGCAGGGGGAAAGGGGATGGCACTCTCTGTGGGCAGGGGGAAGGGTATGTAGAGGGAGATGGGGTTGGGAGGCTACCACCCAGCCATGAACCATGCCACGGGGCGCGCTCGAAAGGAAGGGAGGCACTGATAGGGATAGTGCCACAACACTTGCTTCGACAGTGCCACGGGGCACTCTCTGGAGAAGGTAGGAGGAAGGGGGAAGGGAAGGGGGAGAAGGGAACAGAAAGGAAGCTGAAGGGTAAAGGACAAAAGCTAGGTCACACGTGTGAGCACGTGTAGCATTGCAAGGGTCAATACCCCAGGGATAACTATGGCTTAAAATGCCACGTAGTTCAAATCCGGGTAAAAAAAATTTAAATGAGAATATATGACCTCTGTCTCATTGCAAAGCCAATCACATTCTCTCTCTCTCTCTCTCTCTCTCTCTCTCTCTCTCTCTCTCTCTCTCTTTCTCATACACGCACAAAACACATACGTGGGTAAAAGCTTAGTTATACTGACGTTTATTGAAAATGCTAATTTGTACAAACAAATTTCAAGTGGCATATACTATACATATATCATACATTTGCCTATACAGATACAGTAATCTTATGTATATATATACATACATACATACATACATACATATATATATATATACATATATATATATATATATATATATATATATATATATATATACATATATATATATATATATATATATATATATATATATATATATATATATATATTACAACACCCTGATTACTACTATACCTACCACACTCCTCTCACTCCTCCTACCCCCCATCCTCCTCCTCCTCCTCCTTCTCCTCCTCCTCCTCCCTGTGCTTTGCCATCCATCACTCCCACTATCAGTTGGGGTAATCCCCTTCGTCTCCCTTATCTCCCTCCTCACGCACGGTTCCTCGCCCTCCTCCGAATTTCCCTTATCGTTATCTGCTGTCTCTTCTTCTTCTTCTTCTTCTTCTTCTTCTTCTTCTTCTTGCCTGTATTTCGCTCGCTGTCATCGCTCGCATCTCTTAAAACACCCTACTTATCTCCTCCTCCTCCTCCTCCTCCTCCTCCTCCTCCTCCTCCTCCTCTTCTCCTTCTTCTTCTTCTGCTTCTTCCTCTTCTTCTTCTTCTTAGATTCTTATACCGGAGCAATATATGAGCGCCACTGTTTTTCCTAAAAATAAAGTTTACACTTTACGCGTTCGTCTCTTCATAAAATAGGTATGTTCTCTCTCTCTCTCTCTCTCTCTCTCTCTCTCTCTCTCTCTCTCTCTCTCTCTCTCTCTCTCTCTGGTAATGGCCCAGCAGGGGGTTAGTGCCGTCAGCGCACCTCGTGCGGAGTTAAGGTTCACTGGAGCGTGCCTTCGGCCCCTAGCTGCAACCCCTTTGGTTTCTTTTACTGTACCTCCGTTCATAATCTCTCTCTTCCATCTTACTTTCCACCCTCTCCTAACAATTGATTCGCAGTGCAACCCCTTTGAGGTTTTCCTCCTGTTACACCTTTCAAACCTTTCTACTCTCAATTTCCATTTCAGCGCTGAATGACATCATAGGTCCCAGTGCTTGGCCTTTGGCCTAAATTCTATTTTTAATTCTCTCTAATAATGGACTGATTTTAGATAATTTATCCGGCAGTACTGCAACCCACATTATTCATAATAATTAAAGATAGTGACATATTCATTAGTACTGTACGCAACTTAAATTATCAGAGATGATTTTCATTATGAACATAATCAAAAGTTTGAAGTAAGTTTAAGCAAACCAATAACTCAAGAATAAATTTATACATATGTGAAAGAATCAGTATCAAGTAACACGCGGAAAAATGACACATGAGTTTCTTAA
>JANJGK010009102.1:0-7500 GCA_039081455.1 Macrobrachium rosenbergii
AATTTGCATTATCAACAAAATTTCGAAATTGAGACATGCCACCTATTGGGCTCGTGAAACACTAATACGCAAGTTACTGCAGTTTCAGAATGATTCTTCATGCTTTCACGAGTATTTAGGGGGTCCCATTTGCAGTATCTGCAAAATCAGTAGTAAGGCAAGGGGGTATCTACCATTTTTCTCAGTTCTGTATTTTTAAAGTTACTGCAGTCTTCCATTTCACGGCAGTACAGTGGTGGGCCTGTAACTCTGAGGCAATTATGCATTTTATAAGCTCTAGAGGACATAAACAAATTAATCAACCATTCAGAAGATGGTGATAATAAATATGGAAGGAATGGAGCAAAAAAAAGACTTAAACCTTCTGCCTTATTTTCTAATTCAATAACGCCTGAGGGAAATGAATCACATTATTAACACGCAGGTAATAATATAACCTAAAGACTAATAGCGCCATGAGAAGCATCGAACAATTTCGTCAATATCTCCTGAAAATTCGCTGCGGTCCAAGACGAACTTTTTCTCCGACGCCAAAATGGAATTTATATGAAATTCTTTCGGCCATGTTCGCTGAAATATGACATTCTGGTTCCTGTCGATACTTTTTTGGACGAGGGAACACCGACAAATACTTTAAAGCAGGAATTAGTAAAGGATATTCATTTATGTTTAAGCGAACATGATACTCGAGTTTTCCTTTTGACTGTTGAATGCGGGAAACGATTCATTTTTTAGTTTTCTGCAAATGAAAACTACTGTGCCGGCTTTGTCTGTCCGTCCGCACTGTGTTCTTGTCCGCACTTTTTTCTGTCCGCACCTTTTCTGTCCGCCCTCAGATCTTAAAACTACTGAGGCTAGAGGGCTGCAAACTGGTATGTTGATCATCCACCCTCCAATCATCAAACATACCAATTGCAACCCTCTAGCCTCAGTGGTTTGTATTTTATTTAAGGTTAAATTTAGCCATAATCGTGCTTCTGTTACGATATAGGACAGGCCACCACCGGACCTAGGTTAAAGTTTCATGGGCCGCGGCTCATACAGCGATATACCGACACCACCGAAAGGTACATCTATTTTCGGTGGCTTTGGTTATACGCTGTAGCGGCTGTACAGAAAACTAGATTGCACCGAAGAAACTTCAGCGCATTTTTTGTTTATTTCTCTAACCTTTTTATATTTTCATTATCTATTTGTTAATTCATTATATTAGCTTTTTTTTCTTTTCTAATAGCTGATCTCTTCTTTCTGTATTTTCTGTTATCTTCTGTTTTCTTTCTATATTTCCTGTTACTTTCTGTTGCTTCTTTCAAATGAATACCATAATATTCTTTGGAAGCTTGAATTTCAAGTCAATGGCCCCTTTGGTGGGCTTGTTCCGTACGAACAGGGGTTTAGCTCCTGAATAATAAATAATAATAATAATAATAATAATAATAATAATAATAATAATATAATAATAATAATACGAAGAAGATAAAAAAAAAATTTATTTATCACATACAACATGCAATACATTTGAAAGTTCTCACTTTCGCAAAAAAATAAAGGATTCTGTTTTAGTCTACAGAATCGTTTCGTACCCATCTCTCTCTCTCGCTCTCTCTCTCTCTCTCCTCTCTCTCTCTCTCTCTCTCTCTCTCTCTCTCTCTCTCTCTCTCTCTTCAGTCCACGTCATTCAACATATGTTACCCTCCTTCCTGCAGATATTGTTTTCCAGAGCGATTAATGGGAAACCTTTTTGCGCGAGCACCGTGAAATATTATCAGGAGCACTCTTGTTATTTCGCCCGCCATTCTTCAAGCGTTTTCGACGTTATATTCGGCCCCTAGCTGCAGCCGCTTTCATTCCTTTTTATGGTACCTCCGTTCATATTCTCTTCCTTCCATCATACTGTCCGCCATCTCCTAACAATTGGTTCATAATGCAACTGCTTTGAGGTTTTCCTCCTGTTAAAACTTTCAGACCATTTAGCTGTCAATTTCCGTTTCAGCGCTGAATGGCCTTGTTACCCCCAGCGCTTGGCATATATGCCTAAAATCTATAAATCAATCAGTCAGTATTCTTCAAGAGAAATCGTTTTTAGGTTTTAGTTCATTATATGAATTGATTGAATTGAACATAGAATTTAGGCCAAAGGCCAAGCACTGGACCTTTGAGGTCATTCGGCGCTGAAATGGAAATTGACTGTAAAAGGTTTGAAAGGTGTAACGGGAGGAAAACCTCAAAACAGTTGCACTGTGAATCAACTGTTAGGAGAAGGACGAGAGTAAGGTGGAAGAAATAGAATATGAAGGAGGTACAGTAAAAGGAACGCAATGGGTTGCAGCTAGGGGCTGACGGCACACTGCAAAGAACCTTAGTAATGCCTACAGTGCACCGCATATGGTGAACTGACGGCACAACCTGATGATGTCGTGCAATTGAAACTTCTCTAGAAGTTCCAAGCAAAGTGCAATGCATTGCTATACTAATACAGTTCTACTTTAATCATTTACTTACGTTTGCTTCTGTTTATTTATTAACTTCTTAATTTATTTTTTCTTTTCAGTCAGTATTCCCTTCTTTCTGTGTTTCCCATTACCTTCTGTTACTTCTTTCTAATTAACACCATAATATTATTGAATTTCAATTCAGTGGCCCCTGTGGTGGGCTTGTTCCATGTGAATAGGGTTCATCTTCTGAATAGTAATAATAATAATAATAATTATATGAAGATTTTGATTATACAAATATATATTAACTTTTGAAAATGGAAATAATAATAATAATAAAAATAATATGAAGATTGTTGACTGTACAGACATAATATATAAACATTTGAAAATAGAAATAAAGTGAATTGAAATAAATTGGGATTATTGAAATTAATAATTGTGAATTGCGTGTACATTTGGGAAGAGATTCCTCGTTGTAGTTCGTTCATTCATTTCATAAGGTATCTACAGTGCTGTTGTACTAAATATACTTTTATATTTTCATGTTTACCAAATAGAATTTTATCTTTTCATATACTCTCAGAAATGTCCTCTGGGGAAAACAGATACATTGTGGAAAGTATATTTCGTAATGAATAATTTGCATGCATGTTAATGAAGTATTTCTTAATTATCTGGGAATATGGGGACCTTGTTAACCAAATACAAATTGATTATTAAATTACATACCGCTTAATATAGCCATTTAGAAATTTAGCGAAGACAGTTATTTTGCTCTTAATAATTCTCTCTCTCTCTCTCTCTCTCTCTCTCTCTCTCTCTCTCTCTCTCTCTCTCTCTCTCTCTCTCTCTCTCTCTCTAATTATTTCTTCCTTGATAATCTTCTCAGAGAGAACGCCTCTCTCTCTCTCTCTCTCTCTCTCTCTCCTCCTCTCTCTCTCTCTCTCTCTCTCTCTCTCTCTACAATTATTTCTTCCCTGATAATCTCGGAGGAAAAGCCTCTCTCTCTCTCTCTCTCCTCTCTCTCTCTCTCTCTCTCTCTCTCTCTCAACAATTATTTCTTCCTTGATAATCTTCTCAGAGGAACGCCTCTCTCTCTCTCCTCTCTCTTCTCTCTCTCTCTCTCTCTCTCTCTCTCTCTCTCTCTCTCTCTCTCTCTACAATTATTTCTTCCCTGATAATCTCGGAGGAAAAGCCTCTCTCTCTCTCTCTCTCTCTCTCTCTCCTCTCTCTCTCTCTCTCTCTCTCTCTCTCTCTACAATTATTTCTTCCCTGATAATCTCGGAGGAAAAGCCTCTCTCTCTCTCTCTCGTCTCTCTCTCTCTCTCTCTCTCTCTCTCTCTCTCTCTACAATTATTTCTTCCCTGATAATCTCGGAGGAAAAGCCTCTCTCTCTCTCTCTCTCTCTCTCTCTCTCTCTCTCTCCTCTCTCTCTCTCTCTCTCTCTCTCAACAATTATTTCTTCCTAGACAGTCTCAAAGGGAAAAGCTTCTCTCTCTCTCTCTCTCTCTCTCTCAACAATTATTTCTTCCTTGATTATCTCAGAGAGAAAGCCTCCCCCCCCCCTCTTCTCTCTCTCTCTCTCTCTCTCTCTCTCTCTCTCTCTCTCTCTCTCCTCTCTCTCTCACAACAATTATTTGTTCCTTGATAATCTTCTCATGGAGAAAGCCTCCCCCCCCCCTCTCTCTCTCTCTCTCTCTCTCTCTCCTCTCTCTCTCTCTCTCTCTCTCTCTCTCTCTCTCTCTCTCTCCATGTTTATTACCTCGTAATAAATCCAGATTAAATGTTTGCATGCTTTCATCTCGGCGTTATTGAATGGCTTCCTTGCTTATAACCACGGAGACGAAAGAGCGCCAGAGCTTCATCTCCCAGAATTTCTTAACTCGTTTCTTCTTCTTCTTCTTTCTTCTTCTTCTTCTTCTTCTTCTTCTTCTTCTTCTTCTTCTTCTTCTTCTTCTTCTTCTTTTCTAGGACATTGCACCTTTCTCCTCCACGTCTCCTCCCACCCCTTTCTTCCACTCCATCAGTTTCGTCCTCCACCAAAGAAATGTTAAAGATTTCTGTATTTGTTTCCTCTATTCATTTCGTCCAGCATTAAATCCTTGCAATTGTAATCACTTATTTATATTTTTTTAACTATTTATTGATTCATTTGTAAATTTATCTTTGTTTTTTGATAAATTATCTCTCCTTTCTGTTTTTCCTATTATTGTAATTTCTTTCAAATGGACGCAATATTCTTTGGAAGCTTAAATCTCAGATCAGTGGCCCCTGTGGTGGGCTTGTTCCATATGAATTGGGTTCATCTGATGATAATAATAATAATAATAATAATAATAATAATAATAATAATAATAATACCTTGGTAGGGAAAAATACACCAGCAACGTGTGTATAACTGGCCTTTATTAAATGTAGAATAATAATAATAATAATAATAATAATAATAATAATAATAATAATAATAATAATAATAATAATAATAATCTCCTGTTTGTATTTATTATATTCATTACAACAAAAAAATATGTATCCATAAACTGTTAGTATCTATATATGTATATATATATATATATATATATATATATATATATATATATATATATATATATATATAAAGATATATGTATCTTATACTAACATCAAAACAACAATATATTGTTCCTTCATTACCCTGTGGGTAATCCATTTAAGGGACAACCAACGTCTCTCAACAGTGAAGTATGGTGGATGGAATTGTCTCTGTCCATCAGTAAGGTCGAGATGGTATTTCCACGGATCATAAACACTGTATGTAGAAAAACTTTTGACGGAATTGATACGGTCTGTATATGTATGCGTGTGTATATGCATATACAATGGCAATGTACCACCATCTCTCATATTCGACCATGATGAAAGCCAATATATATTATGCGAAATACTGTGGCTTGTTAAAATTTATTTCAATGTTATTTTGTTATATATATATATATATATATATATATATATATATATATATATATGTGTGTGTGTGTGTGTGTGTGTGTGTGTGTGTGTGTGTGTGTGTAGAATATATATGTATATACACTATATATTTATAACATATATTATATATATATATATATGTATATATATATATATATATATATATATATATATATATATATATATATATATATATATATACTCATATATGTGTATATATAAAATATATGAGACTCCCAAAATTCGTGACATCACACCGGGCCGGACCGAAATGATAATAAAATTTCTATTCCTCTCTAAATAATTAAAACTTTGAAGACAAAGTTCCCTAACGAGACAAGTTTATGGATAAAGTTAAGATCAAATGGATTATTCAGCGGATTGCGTACGGAATGAAAGCAGAAAATATCGAGTAAAGAATTTGCTCTATTTTAGACAATTAAAAAGCCAGGGTATTGAATATTAATATTATTAAATAGGTATGCTGAAAAAGCTTTTGTTTTTAATATGAGGGACTGATGAATTGATGAGGTAATTTTGAAATAACTAAGTATATATATGTGTGTATGTGTATGTATACATATATATATGTATGTGTATATATATATTTATAATATATATATTAAATATTATATATACATACACATATATATGTATGTGTATATATATGTATGTGTATATATATATATATATATATATATATATATATATATATATATATATATATACTGTACATATTCATACATATATATGTATGTTTGTATGTATGTATCTGTGTATGTATGTATGTACGTATGTGTTTATGAGCCATCGCAATCACCTCCCACATCCTACGATACAAAGGACAAAAGACGCCAGTGATATTCTGACTCGAAATCACCCGGACAAAATTCTTCACCTCAAAATCAAGTAAACTTCACCAATCACATTTTGTCTCTCTTTACCTAAAGGACGCCTCCTTCAGAAGCGTAGAACAAAGCAAAGTCAGAGACACAGAAGGCATTTGCTCTCGAAAGCACTAAATCATTGCTTGAGAATATCAGCTCATGTTGCGGATGATAAACGGGAGAGTCACTCGGCATCAGACAGGCAACTTCCCATTATCCGGAAAGCGAATAATACAACAAAGAGAACGTAATGTTGTTTAGGAATTATCATTGTCATCATTCAGAGGATAAGTCTCGTAATTTCCACAATGGTCCCGTGGATGAAGTATATAATAAGTCCTCGCGTGAAAATAAAAGGAAATGGTACCGAGACTTTCAACTTATTATTCCAAAGTTATCTTCAGGTTACCCTGAAGATGACTTTGGAATAAAACTTGTATGTCTTGGTACCATATCCTTTTATTTTCACGTGAGGACTTATTGTATTCAGAGGATAAATCTTATTCATATGGAACAAGCAGCGCCCCCCCCCCAGGGGGGCATTCGCCCGAAATTCGGGCTTATAAAACTACGGCGTTTATTCATAAGAAGTAACAGAAGGTAATGGGAAATACGGAAAGAAGAGATCACTTATTAAGAAAAAATGAAAACAAATCAGTAAATTAACAAATAAATAAATAAACAAACAAAATTCAAAGGGAAATAATACACTTCCTAAGGGATAAATAGCAAGATAGATCCCCCTGAGGAAATCATTATTTCGTATGAAATGATATTTAGCCATTACAATATCACATTTAAATTTACTGCCTGTATGTTGCTGCAGTTCATTTCTTGGTATGAGCGCAGTTTCCTCTCTGATGATTGAGCGATTCCCTCTTCTGTCATACGGGATTTGAGCTGATAGTCTCACATGATGATTTAGTGCTTTCGAGGGCTAATACCTCGACTTCGTCAATTTCTCTTGTTAAGAAGACATATAATGTATTGTTAAGTTTATTTTATTTTATGGTGAAAAATGTTTTTTGTTTGTTTCGTGTTGTAATTCCACCGACACCCAGTAATGATGACAATGATATGTATAATATGTATATATATACAGTATATATATATATATATTCATATATATATATATATATATATATATATATATATATATTATATTTGTAATATATATATATATATATATATATATATATATATATATA
>JANJGK010009102.1:12500-23322 GCA_039081455.1 Macrobrachium rosenbergii
AATAAGAAAGGAATTTGTAACATCATGAGAGATATGTGCACTTGATCGAATTGTTATAGATTAGCAATCACTGTGGCTATTAGAAGCAGTTAACGCTATAGGGGCCTTTTAAATAGGTGGCTATATATATAATATATATATATATATATATATATATATATATATATATATATATATATACATATATACACAAATTTCTGACTCACATCAGGATCGAACCCAGGTCTTTCAATTGAGAGGCAAGGGCGCTGCCCACTAGGCCATACAAGTCATAAAAGAAGTTGGAACCTGAGTGCCACTGCACACAAGGAATTACCTGGGCAAGCTAACTGCTTGCATACCAGCGTGTATGTATGTATGTGTGTGTGCGTGTGTGTCCACCGGTTTCCATTTAACTTTAACAGAAATAAAGATGTGTATGATACTTATAAGTTCCCATTTATTAATATTTCTGAAAATTTTCTGCTTAAAATTTTAATAATTAAGACTCGCCCATGTCAAAGACTACATAAAAATGAGTAAATGTTAACAAAAACATTCATAGAATCGTGTTTGAAATTGGATAAAAAAAGAACTATGGAAAAAATTATCTTTAACTAACGTATTGAAAAACCATCTCCCTGTCATAAACAAGAATAATGCCCTAAAAAAAAATTAAGTAAAATATGCGCCTAAGTTTCCTCGACGCAGTCGAGTTTTCTTAAATCGTATAATCAGGGCCACCGAAAATAGATCTCTTTCGGTGGTCTCCGTGTAATGTTGTATTAGCCGCGGCCCATGAAACTTTAACCACAATTTTGGCTAACTTTAACCTTGAATAAAATTAAAAAAAAAAAAAAACTACTGAGACTAGAGGGCTGCAATTTGGTATGTGTGATGATTAGAGGGTGGATGATCAACATACGGTACCAATTGGCAATTCTTTTAGCCGCAGTAGTTTTTAAGATCTGAGGGCGGACAGAAAAAGTGCGGACGGACAAACAAAGCCGGCACAATAGCTTTCTTTTACAGAAGACTTAAAAAAGAGAGTGAAAGAGAAACAGCACTTAAACATTTCCTGATAATAATGGAAAGCTTCATGACTCTCTTTACGATGTCATAACTATTTTTTCCTGCGAAGACCTGACATCCCATCCCTTTCTGCAAAGTACACAGAATCAACTGCGCCACTGGCCATTTCCCCACAGGACAAGAGATGAATGCTTTAGGAACACTCAGAGTCCTTTTGGAAATGTAATTTTTTTGTGGGGGTTGGGGAGGGGGGAAGGGAAAAATGGAGTTGGGTGGTGTTCTGTTCGCTCGCTTGGCCACGAGAAGGTCTGTGATTTGCTGAACTGAAAAAGTTCCTGTTTTCTCACAGAAGAAATGGCAAGAGCTTGTTTGGTTTTAGGTTACTTTCTGTTGTCAGCTGTGAGGCATTGTGTTATTTCACACCACAAAGTTTTCAGCCTTTGGGAAACTAGTATATATATATATATATATATATATATATATATATATATATATATATATATATATATATATATATATATATATATATATATACTTGGAGATTTTTAGGGTGTGATAGATGCTTTTTGAGACTGGGGATTGTTACCAGAGATTTCTAGGACTTAGGAAATGTTTTTCAAGATGTGGTAATTATTACCTAGAGATTTCTAGGATGTGAGAAATCTTTTTGGAGATGTGGTAATTATTGCCTAGAGAATTCTAGGACGTAAGAAATCTTTTTGGAGATGTCGTAATTATTACCTAGAGATTTTTAGGAAGTGAGAAATGTTTTTGGAGATGTGGTATTGGTTACCTAGAGATTTTTAGGGGGTGAGAAATTTTTTTAGAGATGTCGTAATTATTACCTAGAGATTTCTAGGACGTGAGAAATCTTTTTGGAGATAGGATAATTATTACCAGAGATTTCTAGGACGTGAGAAATCTTTTTGGAGATGTGATAACTATTACCTAGAGATTTCTAGGACGTGAGAAATCTTTTTGTTAAATGAATGGCAAAGATGTAGGAGTAATGAAGGTGGGAGGGGGATGGAATTATTGGCGTAGTCTTTTGGGGGGAGGGGGTTGATAGGAAATGGATATATGGAGCGATTGACAATAAAACCACATAATAATCACATAGTATAAATACACCTGAATATCTCTAGATATCTCCTTGTATTTTATCATTTACGTACATTTTCATCTATTTATTTATTAATTTGTTCATTTATATTTTTCTTTACTAATAACTGTTCTATGCTTTCTGTATTTCCTGTTATTTCCTATTACCTTCTCTTTCAAATGAACACCAAAATATTCTTTGGAAGTTTGAATTCCAAGTCAGTGGGCCCTGTAGTGGGCTTGTTCCATATGAACGTGGTTCATCTTTTGAATAATAATAATAATAATAATAATAATAATAATAATAATAATAATAATAATAATAATAATAATAATAATAATAATGGTCAGTCAGAGTAACATAAAATCAAAAGACATCCTTTGAGAGATAAATTGAAAGTAAAGGACTATTCAGAATTACATGTGCCTTCAGTTGCCAAAAAAATTGTTTTCATTCATACTGTAATATCAACATATAAAAAATTAGCCGAATTTTCTTCGGCGCAATCGAGTTTTCTGTACAGCCGCTACAGCGTCTAATCGAGGCCACCGAAAATAGATCTATCTTTCGGTGGTCCCAGAATAATGCTGTATGAGCTGGGGCCCATGAACTTTAACCACGGGCCGGTGATGACTTTTCCTATATAGTTACCAGAAGCACGATTATGGCTAACTTTAACCTTAAATAAAATAAAAACTACTGAGGCTAGAGGACTGCAGTTTGGTATGATCAACATACCAATTTGCAGCCCTCTAGCCTCAGCAGTTTTTAAGATCCGAGGGCGGACAGGAAAAAGAGCGGATGGACAAATTCGGCACAATAGTTTTCTTTTCAGAAAACTAAAATTGCTTTATGGCATGTTATCGAAAGTATATACGCCCGGAATTTGGAAGTGTACCATTTTTCGGTCTTTGGTCAACTGATCTTTATCTTCTGTGACTTCAGTATTCTTGTCTTCCAAAATTCTGAAACATTGCCGGCTTAGAAATAGACCATTCTACTTAGATTTTAACAAGATTTATTTATTGATAGTTACAACATTATATTCAGACATATGTAAGACATCAAACCCCTTTTCGTGCAGCATATACCCTAAAATCATTATGTTTTTTGTTTATTTATATACCTTTTTTCGGTTCTGTTGCAATAGGTTAATCTTACCTTCTCAGCTTCCAGCTATAAAAATAGGTAACTCATCCCCGTCTCCACCTTCTGCAGCTAATTCTGCTCTTTCTTTTCATTGCAACATGCTGCAAGACATCTTCTCTGGCCAACCATTTCACTGTCTCCTTCCTTTGTCTCTCTCCGTCACCTTTCAGTCGACCAGTTGCAATTCTAATTCCGTTCGAGAGCGCTTGAAAACATTCGCGCCACAAAGAGCCATTCCCAAAAATCTCTTAATTACCAGCTTTCATGACGGGAAAAACAAAAACGAAAACTGGGCGACAAAAGGAGCCCAGGTAATTGGTTCAAAACAGGGTGCCCTGCAGAGAAGGAGGAAGAGGAGGAGGAGGAGGAGGAGGAACGAATTACGGCTTTGAAAGGGTGCTCTGGGCTGTCTTCTTAAAAGGACAGAGTGAATCGAATGAGGGATTGATCAATTTCAACTTGCATTTTTAACTTTCAGTCCCCATGTAGAGTATTAGGGGAATGTTAGGACTAAACAGATATTGTATGTTTTAAATTTCAAGAGATATGCAGGGTATGGGAGAAATATTAGAACTAAACAGATATTGTATGTTTTAAATTTCAAGAGATATGCAGGGTATGGGAGAAATATTAGAACTAAACAGATATTGTATGTTTTAAATTTCAAGAGATATGCAGGGTATGGGAGAAATATTAGAACTAAACAGATATTGTATGTTTTAACTTTCAGTCCCTGTGCAGAGTATCAGAGGAATGTTAGAACTAAACAGATATTGTATGTTTTAACTTTCAAGAGATATGTAGAGCATTGGAGGAATATTACAACTAAACAGATATGGTATGTTTTAACTTTCAAGAGACACGCAGAGCATTAGAGAAATATTAGAACTAAACAGATATTGTATGTTTTAACTTGCAAGAGATACGCAGAGCGTTGGAGGAATATTACAACTAAACAGATATGGTATGTTTTAACTTTCTAGAGATATGCAGAGTATTAGAGAAATATTAGAACTGCACAGGCATTTTAGGGGGGCGACTGGTAATAAAGTCACGGGAAAAAAAAGTCACAAATTTGGCTAGGAGAAAGTCACGGAAAAAACAGGTCACATTAATTTATGGTGGCCGGTAATAAAGTCACAGGGGAAAAAATCACAATATTTCTTGGGGGTCATTATCTTTTTGGTATATACAGTCTTTTGTTTATGGTTATACGGAAATCCCCAAGGGGCTTGTACTAAACACACCGCAAAGGTGGATATATACCTGGTTAAAACCCTTGGGGGTCACTCTCTAGGAAAGATTAATGTGACTTTTTTCCGTGACTTTTTTCCTGTAACTTTTTTTCCTGTAACTTATTTTCCTTACCTGGATTCATTTCAGAGAGAAATCAAAGGTAGGAGGAGAGTATTCTGCTGGACAAAGGAGATTAGTAAGGAAAATAAGTTATTCTCTCAGTGTTAATGGAGAACAGTAAGGATAATAAGATATTCTCCTGTGTTAATATATCATCTTCCATGAAAGCAAATCCGTGAGTTTATGGCAACAAATAAAAAGATATTTTTACCCTAAATGGACTTTTTGGGGTTCTTGAACAGTGGGTGGCAGAAGTTCAATCCAGTTTGTCAAATGGGAAGGACCATTCGACTTGAACCAAAGCAACGAGGACAAATTCATATTCAGTTACTCCAACTATGTACTCAGCAGCAGAGAAAAGTTCCAGACTAAAGTAACAACCCATCTACAAAAGAGAATTCGGGGAATGCGTGAATAATGTAAAAAGCATTATCACTAAAATCCCTAAGTTTTTTCGTTATTCGTTTTAACACCATTTCCACTAAGGATGTGGATGTACTTAAGAAATTGGAAATTAATACAAACATTGTATTATCTAAGCGATGTAAGGGTTTTCAAACAGAAATGATTACGTTGAAAAGATGGAAGATGTAACCTCTGACAATTAAAAATTTTTGAAGTGTCCTCAAGAAGATTTATATAAAACAAACTCGAATACAGAAGACAAGATCAATTACCAATTAAGAAAGCTCAGAAAGAATGGTTCGATTAGTGAAGAATTATATAACAAGTTGTTTGCAAGTTGGTCTCCACTATCAATATTGCACTGACCACCAAAAGTTCATAGAAATGGAATATCATTAAGACCTATTCTGTCTGCCTTTTAAGCACCATCTTTTAAACTAGCGAAATTTCTAATCAGTTTCCTGCAGCCATTGACAGAAAATCAGTTTACATTAAAAAATGCTTATGAGTTCAAGAACATCATCAATTCTTATGAAATGCCCGAAGGTACAGTGCTAGCAAACTTTGACGTTACCTCCCTATCCACAAACGTTCCTATCAAAGAAACAGTTGATATAGTTTTGAACTCTATTTACATTAACATTGAACAAGTGAGAAATATCTCAAAGAATGCTTTTACAGTGCTCCTTAACTAAACGATAACCCCTTTTTATTCAGTAATTTGCACGACAAACAATTTGAGAGTTTCGCTATGGGATCTCCCCTCTCTGCCCCAATGGCCAACATATTTCTGTTTTCATGGAAAAAGATGGCTCGATGATTGTCCCCTAGAGTTCAAGCCAATCATTTATCAAATTTTTGACGACACATTTTTGGTTTTCAGGCATCTAAGTCACGTACAGCAATTCCATGATTCCTTAAATAGTAAGCCCCCTTGTATTCAGTTTTACCGTGGAACGTGAAGAAAATTATATTCTTAACTTTTTAGATGTAAGCATTACCAAAACTACCGTAAACAGTGAGTCACTATTAAGTTTTAGCATTTTCAGAAAGTCCACTTTTACTGGAATGAATTTCCAAAGTGTTACATTCTTTAATTTTAAAATATGTATACATATACATATACATTAACTTTATCACATACACAATTGTTCTGTGCATTAGTAGCATTACTAAAAGGACCTCATTCAAACTGGATGGTATCTAATGGAGTATTTATTCAGAAAAAGTTACAAGCTTTCTTGGACAAACAGTCCACGTTATCAAGTACCCGTACAATTTTTGTACGGGTAATATTTATTCAGAAAAAATTACAAGCTTTCTTGGACAAACAGTCCACATTATCAAGTATCCGTACAATGTTTGTACGGATACTTGATAATGTGGACTGTTTGTCCAAGAAAGCTTGTAACT
Organism: Macrobrachium rosenbergii; assembly: GCA_039081455.1. NCBI lineage: Eukaryota > Metazoa > Arthropoda > Malacostraca > Decapoda > Palaemonidae > Macrobrachium > Macrobrachium rosenbergii. The sequence continues at coordinate 18,937 of JANJGK010009102.1, forward strand.
TTTTCTGAATAAATCAATAAATACTCCATTACATACCATACAGTTTGAATGAGGTCCTTTTAGTAATATACATATACATATATAGATATGCATATATATAATATATATATACATATATATATAACATATATGAATATCTTGTACGAGAGAAGCCCAACACCAGGAAAAATTAAATACCCCAGGAACAAAAAAAATCAAGAAGAATATAATGACGAGTTTCCAGAGCAGGAAAGGTCGTAGCAGCACTTACAAAATACACAGACAAAAAAATATATTATGTCTCCTGAGAGAAGCCTGAGGAAAGAAGGCCGGCAAATAGGGAAAGGGCTTTAATAAGGAGAAACCACACTTGCACACATTTTCCATTTTGTGCTACAAAAAAAAAAGAAAAGAAAGAGATATTGTGTTCTCACTTTGTAGGCTCAGGTGGGATTTCCTACGGTTTCCCAATTTGGAAGGTGGTCTAATTAACAAATATTTTCTGGGCTAGGTTTGAGGATTAATGGTTTTTTTTTTTTTACTTTTAATTGGATAAAGACTCTTTTTAGTTTTCTGTAAAAGGAAACTATTGTTCCGGCTTTGTCTGTCCGTCCGCACTTTTTCTGTCCGCACTTTTTCTGTCCACCCTCAAATCTTAAAAACTACTGAGGCTAGAGGGCTGCAAATTGGTACGTTGATCATCCACCCTCAAATCATCAAACATACCAAATTGCAGCCCTCTAGCCTCAGTAGTTTTTATTTTGTTTAAAGTTAAAGTTAGCCATATTCGTGCTTCTGGCAACGATATACAATAGGCCACCACCGGCCCGTTATTAAAGTTTCATAGGCCGCGGCTCATACAGCATTATACCGAGACAACCGAAAGATAAATCTATTTTCGGTGGCCTTGGTTATACGCTGTAGCGGCTGTACAGAAAACTCGATTACGCCGAAGAAACTTCGGCGCATTTTTTACTTGTTTTTATCTCTTACGTAAGGATAGTTAAGCCAAAATTGGAGTTCTTCGCTTGTAAAATAGATGGATAAAGATATTAATTCGTTACGTCTCAAAAACTTAATAATTTCCGCCTTTTAATTATTTATTGATAGCGTTCTGTATCCACCTATTACCAGAAAAGTCCGTACGTACGTAATGCCGTCAGTGCACCTCACGTGATGCACTGTAGGCATTACTACCGGTTGTTTGCAAGGTCCCTTCCTCCGGCGCCTAGTTGCTCTCACCTTTTAGCCTTTTATTCTATCTTTGTTCGCCCTTCCTTTCTTCCATTGTACTGTCCAACGGCTCTAACTCCATCTTTCTATATTATATATATATATATATATATATATATATATATATATATATATAATATATATATATATATATATATATATATATATATATATATCACAAATATATATATATATATATATATATATATATATATATATATATATATATATATATATATATATATATTTCTAATTGAGGGAGATATGGGAAGGAAATGTTTAAGTATAAAAACAAGCGAATTGGAATTTTATTATTCATGAATATAATTCCCATGGCTTATGAAAGCACTAAGTAAGAGAAATGCTGCAATGGATATTTATGATTAACAAAAGGATTTTCAAGATGAGAATTTCAATTCAACACCTGGACATCAATATCATTCTGACATCAGATGTCTAACGTTGAGTTCATACTTCTCATAAACAAGAATTATTACACTTGAAATGTTCTCAGGAGCGAGTTTACCCAACGCAAACCATTCATTTACACATAGGACAGTTCTACTGGCCTCTCTTAAGTTTTCTGTAAAAGAAAACTATTGTGCCGGTTTTGTCTGCCCATCCGCACTTTATTCTGTCCGCACTTTTTCTGTCCGCACTTTTTCTGTCCGCCCTTAGATCTTGAAAACTACTGAGGCTAGAGGGCTGCAAATTGGTATGTTGATCATCCACCCTCCAATCATCAAACATACCAAAGTGCAGCCCTCTAGCGTTGGTAGTTTTTATTTTACTTAAGGTTAAAGTTAGCCATAATCGTGCATCTGGCAACGATAAGTTTTATAGACCGCTGCTTATACAGCATTATACCCAGACCATTGAAAGATAGACGTTATTGACTTTTGATAATAAAGAAAGTAAAAATGCCCAGCATGGTTACAAATTTGTTTTTTGTATTATTCGTAGGAAAAGCCTTAACTGTACCTTTTGATTCCGTCGCCAGTATTCCAGCAACGTCCCAAGATACTACAGTATATAAGGATTTGAAACTCAATTATTATTATTATTATTATTCAGTAGATGAAACCTATTCATATGCAAGCCCACCACAGGGGCCATTGACTTGAAATTCAAGCTTGCAAAGAATATTAAGGTGTTCATTAGGAAGAAGCAAGAGGAAGTAAAGGGAAATACAGAAAGGAGAGATACGACTTATTAAAAAAAGAAGAAAAAATCTACAAAATATCTATAAAAAATGGTGGATCAAGAAAATACTCAGCATCGATCAGAGCCATCAATCTTCATGCGGTGTTCGAAGAAGAAGGAGGAGCTTAAAAGAAAGAGAGAGAGAGAGAGAAAAAGAAAAGCAATACAACACACCTGTTTGACCAGAGGTCACCAGGTATTCCCTTTGAGGGAAGGAACGGAATATTGGGAATTAGGAATCACATAAGATCTGGTATCCCCACGGGGTAGTTTGTCGCCATATTTTGCTTGACAGAGACGGAAAAGTTTGACGAAGAATCATTTCAACTTCCAAAGAAGATTATGATTAGTCAGCAGTCGACCTTTTCAAATGAATAGGAATACCATCAAAAGATAGTATGTATATTTTTGACTTCACTATAAACTAAATTGAAGATATATAGAGGTAGAATAGTTGAGCTGAAAAAGATGTTATAGGAAGGGAGGTCTCACGAAAAATCATATCTATAAATCTACTTACCAGGTACTTGGGAAAGTAGCTTAAACGAGAGAGAGAGAGAGAGCAGTACTTGTTCGGTATTATAAGGATAAAGTAAGCTCGCGTAATAACCTGTCAGTTCATCGAAACATTATCGTCTTATGGAGAGAGAGAGAGAGAGAGAGAGAGAGAGAGAGAGAGAGAGAGAGAGAGAGAGAGAGAGAGAAAGAGAGAGCGCTAATCTCAGACAAATATTAGATAAAAATTCTTGCTCCCGCCTACATATCACATAGTTTTGAAAACATATTTCATCGTATTGCTTCAAAAGATATTCATTTCGATTTTGATAAATAGATACTTACCCCCATAGGGGTTAGTGCCGTCATTGCACCTCACGTGGTGCACTGTAGGCATTACTAAAGTTCTTTGCAGCGTCACTTCGGCCTCTAGCTGCAACCCCTTTCATTCCTTTTACTGTACCTCCATTGATATTATCTTTCTTCCATCTTGCTATCCACCCTCTCCTAACAATTATTTCATAGTGCAACCGCGAGGTTTTCCCCTTGTTACGTCTTTCAGACCTACCAACTCTCAATTTCATTTCCAGCGCTGAATGACCACATAGGTCCCACTACTTAGCCTTTGGTCCAAAATCCACATTCCATTCCATTCCAGTAGATACTGATAAGATTATTTGAAAAGTACATCAAACCTTTCTTCACTTTCCCTCTATAAAATCGAAAGTTTTTTTTTGTTTTTTTAGTGGATTTTAAGGACGAATAATAGGCATCAACTCCTTTAGGAAACGAGATCTATCGTTCAGGAAGGCCTTAGGCCTATTTCACTGGCCCCCCTCATAACTTATCTTTTGGACACGATGGAACATAATTTATGCTAAAGACGGAAATATACCAGACTTCGAAGTCCTGCTGTTGGAATGAGGGAGGCGGACAGGAAAGTGGAGTCTTTATGCTCGAATAAAGATCATGAAAGTCGAAGTATCACGATCACGAAGGTCGAAATATAAAGATTATGAAGGTCAAATGTAAAGATTATGAAGGTCAAATGTAAAGATTATGAAGGTCGAAATATAAAGATTATGGAGGTCGAATATGAAGATTGTGAAGGTCGACATGTAAAGATTATGAAGGTCGAATATAAAGATCATGGAGGTCGAAATATAATGATCATGGAGATCGAAATATAAAGATTTTGAAGGTCGAATATAAAGATTATGAAGGTCAAATATAAAGGTTATGAAGGTCGAAATATAAAGATTTATGAGGGTCCAATATAAAGATTACGAAGGTCGAATATAAAGATCATGAAGGTCGAAATATAAAGATTATGAAGGCCAAACATAAAGATTATGAAGATCAAAATATATACATCATGAAAATTAAAATATAAAGATCATGAAAGTTAAAATATAAAGATTATGAAGGCCAATATGCAAAGATTATGAAGGCCAAAATATCAAGATTATGAAGGAC
>JANJGK010009103.1:2500-23317 GCA_039081455.1 Macrobrachium rosenbergii
CTATTTAATTTTATATAATATACTCATGCAATCACAAACTCAAGTACACTTATAAAACGTTTAGAGTGCGTTAGCACTCTAAAACATGTCATAAACACGTTGGTAACTTATGGAATACATACCACAAACAAGTTGAATATAAGTACCGACTAACGATTGCTTCATATCCAAACAACAGGTCCATTTGCTTTTGATTTTTATATGTTTATATTTGGACAAAAATCAGGCCTAACATGTTGGTGCTTCACTGCAGTTAAACTTGACACAAACACAAATAGGTAACTTATCACATACAAATCACAGACAAGTTGAAAACATGTCAACGACCTGAGTAAAGACCGAGTCTTTGGCAAATGCTGGAGAATTGTAAGAAACACAGGTTATGACTACCTGTAAGTCGCTGACTTGTATACAATCTGTTTGTGATGTGTGTGCACCAAGTTGTCGACGCGTGTGTATAACATGTTATACTGCAAGTGTGGAAGCTCTCTTAGAATATGGATGAAGAGTTTACAAGACACTTTCCACTTCAGGTGAGAATCATAATGTTCATGTCTCATTCTGAACGACAATGCAAACTGTCCCGAGTTCTGTCTTGTGACAATAACAGACAGACAGACAGACCGGCAAAAAGATACTTAATATGAATGGACATCACTGGGATGCTCACTGTATTTTAAAAGACTCTACAGTAGTAGACCACGGCCTGCCTGTGCCTTTCTCATAGGTACATTTGGGACGTCACTCATTCAAATTTCCAGCAAATATCTATAACTAATTTCGAAACCGATGTAGAGTTTAAAAAATAAGTAAGTAAATAAACAAATAAATAATCTATTCAAAAATTGAAGCTAAAATATAAAACTAATACAAAAATACAAAAAACCATAACTATAAATACTAAATAAAACGCACCCAAGATCAACTATACCTCTCCTTGGAGTCAAGAGTAAGCTTCTTCAAATGTCCACATACCTGAAACAAAAGGAAAATGACAATTAGAGTAAAAAATGAATCATCATTTAGGAAATCAAATACTGAGTTATATATAGCCTTCACAAACTTCATGATGACTGTTTTCATGCATTCATCCTTCACAGAAAACACTATTTCAAACCCAGCTCTTGGAAAAGCTCTTTCTGGTCCTTCCAACTGAAAGGGAAGAAGCAGAATAAAAGGAGGAGGAGGAGGAGGAGGGAAAATGATAAAAAGGAATCAGGAGGAAAAATGAACAGAGAGGGACGCGAGGAGAAATGCAAATATTATGGAACAATTCTCTCTTCCACCTCTCGAGAGCATCTTCTCTCTCTCTCTCTCTCTCTCTCTCTCTCTCTCTCTCTCTCTCTCTCTCTCTCTCTCTCTCTCTTTCACACTCAGTGTTTTGTTTGTGCAGAGAGAGAGAGAGAGAGAGAGAGAGAGAGAGAGAGAGAGAGAGAGAGAGAGAGCGCACACTCAGAACTGCTATGAACATATGAGCCATATGCATCAAGTATTTCCTTTAGTAAAAAACTCTAAAAGAAAAATATCTCCGAATGCTTTATAACTACAGAATAGAAGGTTAAATTCCCTTTACATCTAAAATTCCTATAAAACTACAGAGTTTGAACGAATAAAATGTATAAATGAAACATCTAATATCCCATAATATTTCCACTGGAAAGAACAGAGTATTAACCGAACGTTAGCTGAATATTTACCCCATCCAGATAAACAATCAGTGGATGTTAACTCTGCATTTCCTATCATTTCAAAGCACTGATATTCCAGGCAATGTTAACCCTTTGTCAAATGCAAATGAATGATCTCTCTCTCTCTCTCTCTCTCCTCTCTCTCTCTCTCTCTCTCCTCTCTCTCTCTCTCTCTCTCTCTCTCTCTCTCTCTCCTCTGGTTCAGTGTGGATAGGTTAACACTCTCTCTCTCTCTCTCTCTCTCTCTCTCTCTCCTCTGGTTCAGTGTGGAAAGCTTAATACTTTCTCTCTCTCTCTCTCTCTCTCTCTCTCTCTCTCTCTCTCTCTCTCTCTCTCTCTCAAATATAACTTTATTACTTACCAAACACCACATTCTCTATCAGGTCGCTGGCTTTTGACTTCAGCTAAAACCAATCCATCTCAACCCTAATCATCCTAATCCTCCCTTCCATCCGCTTGGGTCAACCTTAGGATTGGATAATCCTTTGAAATGTGGAGGTGGGTCCCTCCAGACGAAGGTCGAAGGATATTGAAATAGTTCTATAAGATTTCTTGAAGGAACTCAATCAAATTACTTTGCAAAGACTGTTCTATAACGCCAGTGAGAGAGAGAGAGAGGAGAGAGAGAGAGAGAGAGAGATGAGAGAGAGAGAGAGAGAGAGAGAGAGAGAGAGTTTTCAAAAATAAAAACGGAGATGTAAATTGTAAATCATAACAAAAAGAATAAAACACTGGCATTCAGAGAGAGAGAGAGAGAGAGAGAGAGAGAGAGAGGAGAGAGAGAGAGGAGAGAGAGAGAGGGAGAGAGAGAGAGAGAGAGAGAGAGAGTTAACCATATCCACGTTGAACAAGGAGAGAGAGAGAGAGAGAGAGAGAGAGAGAGAGAGAGAGGAGAGAGAGAGAGAGAGAGCAATGTTCTCCCTTTCCTTCTCTCTAGAGAGTGACAGGTGCCTGTAGGGACAACTCCTAAGGTCAACTGACCTTACCTGAAAAGTTCATCTTGACCTTTGACATCGTGACTACAAAATCCGTATTAAAGAAGAGGTCACGTCCCACGAACGATGTCGTTGCAATGGGATGATTATTCATGAAAAGCTTTCTAAAATTAGAGAGTGAATAACTGATATCCAAAATTGCTCAATAATTATACTGATAATCATAATAATTATCATAATTATGATAGAATACAATGAATATTTTATCATTACAACGTCAATGCTCAGTTACCCCTGATAATCACAATCAGAATTATATAATTATGCCAAATACAATTAAATTTTACAGTTCAATGTCATCTCTCAATTATGCTGATAGTCATAATCAGAATGATCATAATCATGACAAAATACAATCAATATTCACAGATAAACATCCACAAAAACAGAAGGTGGTTGCAAACAGCAATATAAGAACTCTAGACTTTTATTTTCATTTCTGTTGACTTTCGTGATGAATAACTGATGAATAATGGTGAACACAAAACGCCCCTATGAAGGGCTATTCATTAAGCTATGTATATGGTCGTTAATCCCAGTTGGATTTGGGTCGATGCAATTTGCTTAAATCCGGGGTCAAAAGGGATTTTGCATAAATTAAATAAATGAATTTATTATGGCGTTCTTACATTGCAAAGTGAAGGCGTGATCGGGTTTCTATAGGCCTAATTACCCGAACCCCCCTCACCAAATTGCAATATATATGGGCCTCTATAGGCCTAATTGTCCATCCCCCAATATTGCTTATATATATATATATATATATATATATATATATATATATATATATATATATATATATATATATATATATATATATATATATATATATATATATATAGATAGATAGATAGTTACATGTGCAGCTTGGCTGATGAGTTTATTAAGTAGTTAATTGAATAAGGTCGCCAGCCGGGGAACAATGTATGGATAATGGATTACTCAATCAATCCCCTTTACTTCCCAATTATTCCTGACAAAGAAATAATGTGCAGTGATGGTGAGGAAATTACATGAACAATTGGTCAGCGTCTGACACAGGTCTATATTGAGTAGGTATCGTGCGCAGTTTCGTATTGGTAAAGGCTATTTCTCTTCTGCCTGAAATTTACTTACTTAACTTTCCTAATTCCTACTTACTGCACGGGAAATAGCTTACACAATTTCACTAGGCAATAGTAATTATTCATACCCTAGACTTCATAAACGAAATAAGGTTATACCAGGTTCTCGTAGATGTGTGGCGAGTGGTGAATACAAAGGGAAACTGACAATCAAAAGTCTTGAAAAGACCCGTTTGACGCCTCACTAGTACCAATAAAACAGTAAGAGGGCAAGCACAAGAGAAATTAGTTACGCACAACGCGTGTGCTTCGCGTGGTTTGAAGTCTCCCTCTCCTGGCGTCGGTGTCAGGTCAGGGCAAAGCTGTTAGTCCTGGGCTGTTGTTCGCATCAGTATGCCTGTATGTAGCCGCCGGCAGTCTGGAAAATTTGACAAAACATCGCCGAATGCATAGAACAGAGCAAAAGGAACTTAAGACCAACTTCAATAGAGGCAATTTGCTAAAACCCTCCCTATGGGTTAGGCCCCTAGTGCTAAACTATCCCTGCTAAAGACATTTCTTTTTTTGAAAAACCACAGCCTACCGCATTCCCTTAGCGTCGACAGAGACGCCTTCCTGTCTTTGTTAGAATGATATTCTTACTAAATAATGCAGAGAGGGCGAACAGTAGAATATATATTAAATATATATATATAGATATATATATATATAATATATACTATATATATATATATAGATAATATATAAATATATTATATATATATATATTATATATATATACACACACACACACACATATATATATTATAGTATATATATATATATATATATATATATATATATCATATATTATATATATATATATATATATATATATATATATATATATACACATATATATATAGTCAGTTATTATTGTCTTATACATGTGCATAATTCAATGAGAGAGAGAGAGAGAGAGAGAGAGAGAGAGAGAGAGAGAGAGAGAGAAAGAGAGAGAGAAGAGGAGAGAGAGAGAGAGGTGTTGCACCCTGTAACGGTTTAAATAAGGAGCCAATTATTGTCGTCTACAGCTAATGGAATGAATCTGATTCATCAGCTGAATAAGAATGTGAACAGAAAGGCGTTTCAATCGCCAGTCCTTGAGAGAAGGTACAAGAAGTTCCTACAGTAAGTAACTGGAAATGAACAGTAGTGTAAAAATGAATAAAGAAGAATAACCGTTCCAAAGAACTCCTTCCCTTCTCTCAAACAAAAGAGCAACGAAGACGTAAAACTCAACTAAACTAGAAGAAACTGAACGAAACTAAACGCTGAACTTTTGAATCTCTGAAAAGTCTTTGTGTGTTTCTTCTCCATCTACAATTTCTTTCCTCATTTTCTTAACATTTCTCTCTCTCTTCGTTGTAACTTGACAGATAATCATAAGTAACGTCAAGTGCTCCGACTGATAGGCCTAGATTATCTAATTAGTATAGTGTCTAATTCACATAATAAAAACAATATAATCAGCCTACTTAGCCTCTTCAACTGCACAGCGTTTCAAGTCTTTCAAAGCGTAAGACGACCTTGTGAACAGAGCATTGGCCTAGCCCTGGTGGGCGGGCCGGGTATTGATGTTTTAGGGCATTGCCGCCCCCCCAACCCCCACCCCATCCACCATCCTGCCCAAACTGGCAATTAATAATCAGATTATTTTCCACTAAGTAATAGTTAACTTGTTATCCATTGTACGAATGTAATTTAATACAATATGTACATTATCAGTTTTTATTTATTCGGGTTATCATTAATTACTTATATCGTCTAAATAGCTCTTAATTTCTAACAAAATTCAACGTTTAATTAATGATGAAAAGCGAGGAAGTTGAACACTTTTTATATATTCGTATGACTCATTTAAACTGCCCTTCTTGAACATGAGTCAACATTTGTAAATAAACAATTCATTCATACGGGCCTAGAACATTTTTTTTTTTTTTTTTTTTTGTCACATGGTCAAGTTTTATATTGAATGTTTGACTCTTTCTGGTCCTGCTTCAACTGCGGTTTCGATAGATTTCAAATTACCAGGAAATAAAGAGAAATTTGATCGTAAACCACAATCGTGTGAAAGCCGTTTTGGCAAAACGAAACATAACTTGTAAAACAATCTTATTATGGGGTTTCCTCTCTCTCTCTCTCTCTCTCTCTCTCTCTCTCTCTCTCTCTCTCTCTCTCTCAGTGAGGTTCATGTTCATGTGTTTCAAAACCAGTCATCGCTAAGCATACTTTCCGTTGATTATAGAGCCATTGGTGTGTGTGTGTGTGTGTGAGTGTGTTGTGTGTGTGTATGTTTCCAATTGGTCTTTCATTTGTAACTAGTGATTTCTTTTTTTTAGTTCCAGCTATATTTAAAGTGAAATTTGCACCTTGATTATGACTGTATCAAATGATTCAACTGTCGACCAGATTACTCGATAAAGCAAGAAAATGTTGTCATGGAAAATGTCTAAATATTTCCCATTTAATTTGAAAAATGTATTCGAAGAGAACCAACAACTAAAATCATTCGGAATTTCATAAATTTCATATAACTTGAAAGCAATTCTTAGAACACAAAGCTGTCTGTGTGAATTTACTCTCATTTTATATTCTGGCAAAAACATGCTCACAAAAAAACAGTCGCTTCACTGTACAGCCAACAGTTTTACTTCCTCACTAGGCCTACGATTCCTTCAACCAACCAGAAGTTATTTCCAGAATCACCCTCAAACCCGCAGTGAAGTTTAAAAAGATTTAGTTAAGAAGATTGATAAATCTATTCAAAATCAGCTTAGTAAACCAAGTCTGAAATCTCATTAGTACCATATTACGACACAGGGATTCTCTTTGGTTCACCATTTATTTCTCCCTTCAAATAATAGCATGATAAAATTTAGTATCATATCTGTTAAATATAAAAATAAAACCTTAATATTCTCAAAATAATTCCAAAAGTATCTCAAATTCGTCCCAAAAAAGTAAAAAACAAAAAAAGCTAAATCCTCATAAAATAGATTTAGCATTAACAAAAGTTTGCAACAAACGTTAGGGTGATCGGTCCATGTGTCAAGATGTCAAAATGTTTTATGAGAAAGACTGACAACAATAAGAGAGAGAGAGAGAGAGAGAGAGAGAGGAGAGAGAGAGAGAGGAGAGAGAGAGAGAGAGAGTTAACAGACGTAAGCCATCAGAAATTAGTCTAAACGTGCACCATCTTACGCCTATTATACGGAATTGGTCTCGACGAGATAAAAATAATTAGTAACTATTGATATTCCCTCTCTTTCTCTCTACTCTCTAATAGACTGTCGAAAACGAGTAAGAGGGGATGTGACACCCTCCAACCCAAATCCACAAATCAGGGCAACACATTTCTCCAACACCCCTTAACCTCCTTTTAGAGACAAGAGCAGAAACCTAATAACAAAAAGTTGCGGGTGAATCTAGTGGGATTCAACCCCAGTTGTTAAAGAGTTCAAGATACTTCAGGAGGTATATAAGTGACAGTAAAGCGTTCTACAGAATAATCGTGTAAATTTTAAACAAGATCCATGTGGATTTCATCGTGGGCACATCAAAATACAGTATATACAACAACAACATTTTTGTTATTATTACTGTTATTATTATTATTAAAATAAAGCTTCACTTTCGTTATTAGTAGCCCAGCCACAAACTCTCGCCGGTGCAGTGGCTACAGACACTTACGAAAGGGGAAAGACCGTTGTCACGCAAAAGTGAGCTTTCATATAGAAAAATTAAATTAAATATACCTTAGTTTAACCAGACCACTGAGCTAATTAACAGTTCTCCTAGAGAGGGCTGGCCCGAAGGATTATACTTATTTTTACGTGGCTAAGAACCAATTGGTTACCTAGCAACGGACCTACTCTGCTTATTGTGGGAATCCGAACCGCATTATTGCGAGAAATGAATTTCTATCACCAGAAATAAATTCCTCTAATTCTTCATTGGCCCGCCGAGAACTCTACCGACTCGTCCAACGAGGAACTATTATATAGAGAAGTAATAGTAATTGAATACGAAACTAAACCTGTTCACCGCCCTCCAACCGAAACTGAAAGGTACGAAGTGTGAAGGGTTGCTTACGGAATAAACATGGCGTCTGACAGAAATGTACTGAGCTACTATAATCATCCTGCTAAATATCTGTTGGTTAAAAAGTCCCGAGGTCCAAAGCAGGCTATTATACCCTTTGATAAGTCAAGCTAAAGGGCAGTGATGCCGTAAGGAAACTTAATCTAACTTCACCAACCAACGGGTTAACTAATCATGTCTCGAAAACATAGGCCTTGGCTTGGCTTAGCCTAGGAATGTCGTCAAGCAGAAAACCAATGGATTAGTCAACCCCTGCAATTAATGGAAGTCTATGCACATTTAATATATTTCAAAATTTAATATCTAAACACAATAATACAACTAAATTAAACCAACAAACCAAGGGGTCAATCAATCCTGCCTGTCTCTGAAACCTCGGCTTGGCTTAGCCAAAGATACGTCACGAACATGAGAACCAATGGGCACACCGTACTCACATTATTCAATAACGACAAGTAAATGGCTGCCTATCACATATTACAAATTCAAAGCCTCAACTGTAATGTTTAAATACGAAAGTACAACCGAATTAACCTACAAACCAAAAGGTCGACCAATCTTGTCTCGTACACATAGGCCTAGGTTGGTTTGGCTTTGCCGAGGATAAGTCCATCTTTAAACCAAAGGACACATCATTCTCTTACTCAATAATGACAAAAAATGGCTGCCTATGTTTGTATTTTACAATATAAATAACAGAACTTAACGTTTTTAGCACGAAAATAGTGCTGAATGGGTCGATGTACTGTTCAGTAGATCCTTACCTTGTCGCCGTAGAACCCAACGCCGGTTTCACTGAGGCCATGATGACGTCATCTTAAAGTACTCGATATTTTTAAAATTTTATCTTATGACACAGATCAATAACAGCTGTCGAATATTCTAAAAAACTTTTACCGCCATGAATGACGCTTCGAAGTTCAGTATTTACACACGAAATGAGCAGGACGACCGGACGTAAACGAACACACACTCACAGTCTATAGACACTAGGGAGAAAGTTGACACATCGTACATCTGGCACGTCACCTACTTCCACCCTCCGTTTAGCAAAAGTGAGTCGTTTGATTTTCACATTACTTGTTTCATCTTATATTATCATAATACAACTATTATTCATCTTATTTACATAATTCATTGACATAACTGTCTCTTTGTAGTTTTATAAGCATAAATAAATCATTTCACTCTGTTTCTTTTATTTTTCTTCGCGTAAGTTTTAGTCATTCCCTATTTCCTTCCAAGAAGCTTCGTTACTTCATTCATAGACTCACAGTATCTAAAATACCATAAAAAAAATACTAACCCAGTAATGCTATTCATATTGACCTGTGACTCCTAATATGACCTTGACTTAACCTTTGATCTTGAAAGAGTTGAAAATTTAAGGTTTAAGTAAAACAACCTGAATAAATGGACGGAATTAAAGGTTAGTCAACCAAATGTTACCGAAAGCTAAAACGGGACACCATCAATTCAAGGAAGATTTCTTTTAAACCCCGAAACTTCTACGCTTACAATGAGAGAGAGAGAGAGAGAGAGAGAGAGAGAGAGAGAGAGAGAGAGAGAGAGAGAGAGAGAGGGTGGGGGGGAGGATTCCTACATTACTTGATACATTATGTATTTGCTAAGAGCAAAATTGCGTCCCTTCAGATTTTGTGAAATTGCTTCAAATATAATATTGAATTTCTAAGTATTTCCAGTAATTCAATCTATATTTGTATTATGTTTTTATACTTTCATTAGTTAAATCTATCGTTCATAGGCCTATAGGCCTATCACCACCTTGTAACGCGTCAAAAATTTAAATATCTAAAATAAAATATATTTCGATCACTCAAGCATTCAATATTAAGTAAAGTATCGCTTTTTTAAAAGGAGCCATGTTTCCTCTACAAGAAGTAGATAAAATAAAAAAACAAAAAGTGTAAAAGACAAAAATAAAACGACCGACCAGCGTCTGTCTCTACTCCATAACGCCAGCGCCAGGTCACGTGACCATGACCCCAACGATCAGGATTCTTTACATAAGTAATTGAATAAATAAATAAATAAAAATAAATATATATATTTTTTATACCTAAAACTATGTAAACAAGGTTCTGAAACAAAAAAAAAAAGGAAAAAATGCGCCCAATTTTCTTCGGCGTAGTCGAGCTTTCTGTACAGCCACTAGAGCGTATAATCAAGCCACCGAAAATAGATCTATCTTTCGGTGGTCCCGGTATAATGCTGTATGAGCCCCGGCCCATGAAACTTTACCCACGAACCGGTGGTGGCCCATCCTATATCGTTGCCAGAAGCATGATTATGACTAACTTTAACCTTAAATAAAAGAAAAACTGAGGCTAGAGGGCTGCAATTTGGAATGTTTGAAGATTGGAGGGTGGATGATCAACATACGAATTTGCAGCCCTCTAGCCTCAGTAGTTTTTAAGATATGAAGGCGGACAGGAAAGAGTGCGGCCGGAATAAAGTGCGGACAGAATAAAGTGCGGACAGAATAAAGTGCACACAGAATAAAGTGTGGACAGAATAAAGTGCAGACAGAATAAAGTGCAGACAAAATAAAGTGTGGACAGAATAAAGTGTGGACAGAATAAAGTGCAAACAGAATAAAGTGTGGACAGAATAAAGTGCAGACAGAATAAAGTGCAGACAGAATAAAGTGGGGACAGAATAAAGTGTGGACAGAATAAAGTGCAGACAAAATAAAGTGTGGACAGAATAAAGTGCAGACAGGATAAAGTGCAGACAGAATAAAGTGTGGACAGAATAAAGTGCAAACAGAATAAAGTGCAAACAGAATAAAGTGCGGACAGAATAAAGTGCGGACAGAATAAAGTGCGGACAGAATAAAGTGCAAACAGAATAAAGTGCAGACAGAATAAAGTGCGGACAGAATAAAGTGCAAACAGAATAAAGTGCGGACAGAATAAAGTGCGGACAGAATAAAGTGCAGACAGAATAAAGTGTGGACAGAATAAAGTGCAGACAGAATAAAGTGTGGACAGAATAAAGTGCAGACAGAATAAAGTGCAGACAGAATAAAGTGTGGACAGAATAAAGTGCAGACAGAATAAAGTGTGGACAGAACAAAGTGCAGAGAGAATAAAGTGCAGATAGAATAAAGTGTGGACAGAATAAAGTGCGGACAGAATAAAGTGTGGACAGAATAAAGTGCAGACAAAATAAAGTGTGGACAGAATAAAGTGCAGACAGGATAAAGTGCAGACAGAATAAAGTAAGGACAGAATAAAGTGCAGACAGAATAAAGTGTGGACAGAATAAAGCGCGGACAGAATAAAGTGTGGACAGAATAAAGCACGGACAGAATAAAGTGTGGACAGAAGAAAGCACAGACAGAATAAAGTGTGGACAGAATAAAGCACGGACAGAATAAAGTGTGGACAGAATAAAGCACGGACAGAATAAAGCACAGACAGAATAAAGCGCGGACAGAATAAAGTGTGGACAGAAGAAAGCACGGACAGAATAAAGTGTGGACAGAATAAAGCACGGACAGAATAAAGCACAGACAGAATAAAGTGCGGACAGAATAAAGTGTGGACAGAATAAAGTGCGGACAGAAAAAGTGCGGACGGTCAGGCACAAGGCCTGAATTAGTGACAGCATTTTGCTGTGCAGTCCATGCATAGGTCGTCAAGACAAGGTTTTTCTGTGACGAAGCAGAAGACGCAGGACACACGATGACGTCAGACCTTCCCGACCTCGAACAGATACAGCAAATGACGTCATCTCTCGTCATAAGGATGAAAATTCCTCTGGCTAAACTCCCACTGACCAAATCACCGCTCACATCTGACCCCTTCAGGTTTGTTGCAAGTTTTACAGACATCCCTAATTCGCCGCCCACCAACCCGCACCTTTATTATTAAGAGGAAATGGGTATGAGCCACACCCTTTGCCTTACTCTAAGGGCTTAGAACTTACATCAAAGCATTATGACCCTTATGCCCAGACTATATTCTTAGAACTAAGCTTATTCCATGGAACTTTCGCTTGTTTGCATACCGTTACACACAAAAGATGCGTCATTCCGTTAGATCATCCTCAGAGACAACATTCCAGTCGACATGAGGCGTTTTTCACCTTTCTGAAAAAGATAAACATGTAACTCACGTGTTTATGTTTATGTGTGCGTGTGAAGATGTTTACATTCCTCCCCGCCCGCTGCTTCAAAGCAAACACGACTGCAGACGCTCTTAAGTATTTGGATGAGTATTTGCATACAAGCTGGAAGCCGGGATTCCAGGATCCATGAATCCTGGAGCCTTTGACGGCGAAGAAGAACAAACATCAACAGAGACGCAGCGTCGAGCGAAGGATTTTTTAATATCTTTCCATGTCACTGCTCCTGCACTCTGAGGACCCTCCCAAGTCGGTATAAAAACCGAACTGAATTAATTAAGAGTTATTGAAATTTGAGGCTAAAAAGACAAGCACTGGGGAACACATTAGATCATAAACAAAGAACAAATCAGTGGGCGTACTGTTACAGGAACTTAAATGCGATATGTCGGAAAGCAGCTATTGCTCATTCACTTCCTCTGGGACAGAGCCCACGAAATCCTCGGTGGCTTTCCTCCGGGGACAAAATAGCGGAAGAAGATGTTATGGGCCTTCCGGGGCCATTGAGGGCCACCATGAGGAGGCCTTAGGAGAATCAGGAAGGAAGCCAAGGGAGGAAGGAAGAAAACAGGGAAACAGGAGGTGGTCGTGGAGGAGGAGATTCGGAATTACTGTAGAGCAGCTTTGAGATAATACACGAAATATAAATAAGTCTACACACATGGAGGCACTTTGGAAGGGAGCTATTAGGTGTAAAAAACTTATTTCAAATTACTTTAAGTTTGTTGTCACTGAGATGAAGGGAAGAAGGGAGGAGGGGTGGGGGAGGGGAGGGGAGAAGACAGAAACGACTGGGCCACTTTCAGTGGCCAATGGCCGTCACTCATAATGGTCACTGTTTTCTAAAGGCCCACATTGGTTTGACTCCGCAGACAGACCTAGACCTAGAGGTCTTTGTAGTAGCTAATGTTAAAAATTTCAGTCAGCAACCGCAAGTAGCATGTGCTGGATGATAGTATGAAGCACTGGTTAGGACTTCCACTGAGTCGACGGCTTGTATTTCAACATGTTGGTGATATGTGTGTGCAGTAGGTTCTACACAAGTTTATGGTATGTTTTACTGTGGTGTGGAAGTACAGTACTCTGAGTCTATATAAGTTTGTATAAGCTGTCAGTTCATCTTTTCCAGGACCCACCTCTTCTTTTCCAAGATAAACCCTCATTTCCAGGACCACCCTTCCTTTTCTAGGACCCATATTATTTTTCCAGGACCCATCCCTTCTTTTCCAGGACCTATCTCTCCTTTTTCCAGGACCAACCCTTCATTTTCCAGAGCCATCCGTCTTTTTCCAGGGACCAGTCTTCCTTTTCCAGGATCCATACCTCCTTTTCCAGGACACACCTCTCACTTCCATGACCAACCCTCCTTTTCCAGGACCCACCCCTTCTATTCCAGACCCACCCCTCCTCCTCCTGGACCAACCCCTTCTTTTCCAGGACCAACCCCTATTTTTCCAAGACCAACCCCTTCTTTTCCAGGACTCACCTCTCCTTTTCCAGGACCAACCCTTCATTTCCAGGGCCAACCCCTCTTTTTCCAGGAACTACTCCTCCTTTTCCAGGACCCACCCTCCTCCAGCCCCAGAAAACTTGCTTCCTCGGGCAATTCATGACTGTTGTCTCCCAAAGTATTGTGGCGTTTTCATTCCACTTGGAGGCTGAAACCGTCTCTTCCACATGGCTGCTAAATCAGATGGAGCTCCTCCTGGGTGCCTCGTTGCTGTCAGCAATGAAACCCGACCCCTCATCTGAAACTGCTGACAGCATGTCCAACGCCTTCCATATTGGATTTTATTAAAGCCCCCACTCCCTTCTCCCTCCCCCTCCCCCAGCCACTTCATCTTGAAGAAGAAATACTGGGGAATCTGAAGGGATGCCTTGCTCTATAGGATGCTGGATCGATGGGGAGGCCGTCTTTAGACTAAATATGAAAATATTGAACTCTTAAATGTTTTCTGGGTTATAGTCATGACAATTTCCGTCAGATATATATATATATATATATATATATATATATATATATATATATATATATATATATATATATATATATATGAAAGTTTCGGTGGCAATTCAAGATTTATTTATTTATTTATAATTTTTGTTTTCTGAGAGGCATACAAGCTTGCTAAGATCACATATACGGCATAGTTTAAGAATGAAATCCTATATTACTCTCCCTATTCTGTTTAGGAGAATTTTCTTGCATATATATTAGAATTTGCTCCTTAATTATAGCCCAGTTATATTGCAATTCGTCCTTCTTAGCATACCGGAATAATTGCCTATTCTCATAAGAACGAGGGATGAAATTAATATATTGCTTAATCTCTGTCTGAAGTATTAACATGAATCAGTTTTATACAAGGAGAGAGAGAGAGAGAGAGAGAGAGAGAGAGAGAGAGAGAGAGAGAGAGAGAGAGAGAGAGAGAGAGAGAGAGAGAGAATCACGTCAATGAATACTAAGAAGGGGAGATAACATGTCCTTTTTAATCTGGTGCTATAGAGTCTCTTACCTTACAAGAGGAAGGGAAACGCTGATTAAATCTTCACGAGACATTCGCTTTGGAATTATCCAAACAAAAACAAAATGAGAGAGAGAGAGAGAGAGAGAGAGAGAGAGAGAGAGAGAGAGAGAGAGAGAGAGAGAGAGAGAGAGAGAGAGAATATGCAAACAAAATGCTACCAAGTAATGATCAAAAACCTCATTAAGCTGACAAACCCCAGGAGCTAATGATCCTCCTGATAAAAAACTTCCACCACTGATCATGAAAAGAATCTCCTTTTCATCAAAGAAAAAAAAAAATAAATAGAAAATAAGAAGAAAGTGGAATGTTGACTCTCGACAGAAGAGGCCAAAGAAAATGAAGTGACAAGGCTTCAGAATGGAAGCTGACAATTGGGAAGATGGTTATGACACCCGTTACCTTGCAAGGGAGAGGGGAGGAAGTGGGGGAAGGAGAGGGGGAAGAGAGGCCCCCTCCCAAGAAAAGGTGGCCCACAAAGCAGAGAAGTGTCAAGGGAAAGAGGTTTATAAGACATTGGTTCTTACCATCTATGGAATCAGCTGTTTAACCCAAAATGGCAATCAGCTGTTTAGGTAAAAATGACAATCAGCTGTTTAACCCAATAATAATCAGCTGTTTAAGTAAAAATGACAATCAGCTGTTCAACTAAAAATGACAATCAGCTGTTTAACCAAAAAAAATTCATCTGTTTAACCATAATTGACAATCAACTGTTTAAGTAAACCCGAGAGTCAGAATCAGTTGTTTAAGTAAAAAGACAATCAGCTATTTAACCCAATATGACACTCAGCTGTTCTGTTTAAAATGACAATCAGCCATTCCTCACTCTCTCTCTCTCTCTCTCTCTCTCTCTCTCTCTCTCTCTCTCTTATCTGTCCTCTTTTTCAGCCTTTCATAACACGTGATATGTATTAGTTCAAGTTACTAGGTGACACGAGACCAAAGCATTATGAGAAGTACCGTGATGACGGTAGTAACAGACACTTGGGTTATAATGGGTTTAAAAGGAAGGTCTTTGATGAAGCCCTCCCTTATCGGTCTCCTCTCTCTCTCTCTCTCTCTCTCTCTCTCTCTCTCTCTCTCTCTCTCTCTCTTATCTGTCCTCTTTTTCAGCCTTTCATAACACGTGATATGGTATTAGTTCAAGTTACTAGGTGACACGAGACCAAAGCATTGTGAGAAGTACAGTGATGACGGTAGTAACAGACAGTTGGGTTATAATGGGTTTAAAAGGAAGGTCTTTGATGAAGCCCTCCCTTATCAGTCTCCTCTCTCTCTCTCTCTCTCTCTCTCTCTCTCTCTCTCTCTCTCTCGCCATTTTCAGTCCTTCACCTTGTGTTCTGGCGTCCTCCTATGCGGGTTTCCCCATTCAATTCTTTCCCCATTCAGTTCCTTCCTTTAACGTCCACTTTCGGATAACTCAAGAGCCCTTCCCTTGGGGTCCCGCTCCTCATGTCCCCACTCCCTTACCCCACCATCCTTCTTTCGATATAACCCGCTGTTGAGATTAATTCATTTCCTCCTAAATCATTTCTATCCCGCTGTGTTTGGCTCCTGGTTCGCTAATCGCTTGATCTCAGCAGTTTGGGCGGCGAACAAAGTCTGCCGGCTCTGTCAGTTGTCAGTTCGTATTGGTAGGTGTTTACTTCTTCTGTTCAACTCCACTGACTTTCCACTGAACTTCAAGAGAATGAATTTGCATAATACTCCTTTCAATATCACAGTTATATTTGTGAATGACGACTGGAACACATCGTGATCTATCAGCCAGGTTCAAAAAGGTGTCCTGACAAACATGTTTACAAATTAAGGTTGACTAAACTTCTTTACAAAATTAAAGTCCCTTTCATAATAAGGTGCGCTTGTTACCTGCTTGAAAAAAAAGTATGTAGAGCTCTATTCCTGATATAAACTGAACTAATTAATTCGTATTTATGTTATTTTCTTATTTTCTGGTGAAATGATAACATGCAAAAGCAAAACAGATTCGTTTCTGCTCACCCAAGGTTTTGTTTACAGTGTGTTAGCCTCTTAAAAACCTTAAGTTCCTAAATGATAAAGGTTTCAAAGACTATTAGTAGTTTTGATTCCTGAGATGAGAGCGGGGATCCTGGAAGACTTTTCAGAGCTCAAAGTGTATAGACTCACAGTTTTTAAATAATGAAGGTAAATGTATGCTTATGTAAAAAGAAGTGCTACTTACACATATATATACACACACACACACACACAAACACACACAAACACACTAAAAATGTATTATCAAGTATGAATCAAAGTTGGCTTCTTTGACATCGAAGGGACCCATTGCCGCTGAACATAAACACTATCAAGTTCCATATTGATTTTGATTATGATTTTTGGTGACAATGTTACTCTGAGATTCAACAGGATTCAATTCCATGGATAGTAAATATTTTATGAAATGAGATTTTAGATACTGCTGGGTATCAGGTTGCCTTCTGGGTATCCTACAAGTGTGTAGTTCCGTAAAGTTGCTTTTCACGATGAAAAGGGGTATACAGATAATCATTGCTGAGCAGGACATCTCCCGGGGTACAGCACTTCCGGCCCAATGTTTTGGTCTCTTTGGGTGGAAATCTTTCTGAAAACCGAGTTTCTGGGGCGATCCAGTGACACCTCAGCTTGAATTATTAAATTAGCTACCACAAAGGACGGTGCCTTGTAGGTACTATAAGGATATTATTCATTATTACTGTGAACATTCGACAATACTGATAAGGAAATCTTTTATCGAAACACACAAATACACACACACACACACACACACAAAACCCGTAACAAATGCCGGACGGGAGAAGTCTAGGGAAGAAGTAACATGGACTTTAATCTAAGCAGCGGGAGAGACCCACCTCATTTATGAGGGGGAATTTCTGACAAGACTTGAGGGCTGTAGCTCTTTATAACATCAGGTAAAATGCCAGTGAAACAAAAGCGCTAAAGTATAAGTAGAGAGAGAGAGAGAGAGAGAGAGAGAGAGAGAGAGAGAGAGAGAGAGAGAGAGAGAGCGCCCTTCAGTTTCAATGGTAGATATTAACACGGAATGAATATTCACGTCTGTCGTTTTTTATCCCTCATATCTCCCTCGACCCTAACAGCGGCCCACAATAGTCCACTAACAACTAGGTACATAATTTACTGCTCAGTTCAGCAGAGGCATACTGATTTTAGGGTATGATCCCAGCCTTTATACTTTCCTTGTCTAGTTACGGAATCGAACTCTGGGTATTCAGTTTGTGAACTGAATGCTCTGGCACTGCGCTAATAGTCCGTGAGAGAGAGAGAGAGAGAGAGAGAGAGAGAGAGAGAGAGAGAGAGAGAGAGAGAGAGAGAGAGAGCTGTACTTGCACATAAATTGTTACACGTATCGGGAAATATTCTTACGCAACCTAATATTATTGATGGTTTCTTCTACAAAGCAGCATAGTAATAGTTTATATATATATATATATATATATATATATATATATATATATATATATATATATATATATATATATATATATATATATATATATATTGTCAAGAATAAACATCCCTCCCTTCCTGTATATTTAATTCCGGCAATCAATTTTGAATTAATCTGTTATTCCTCTGCCTCTCAGGTCGGGCGTCGCAAAAAACCCGCCCTTATTTGAACCACTCAACAGCCGTTATAGTAGGCCTCCGTACCTCCTTAACCTTCCCCCAACATCTCGCGATACAGAAAACAATACCAGAACCCCTTTCCCTCTCATCACACGATGGGGAGACATGTAGGGAGTGGGAAGGGGCAAAAAGGGCATTTAGAGCTAGGGAACAAGTAGCCTTTTAATCTGTAGGCATATACTGATAAGTGTGCTTTTCCCATGCCCTCCTTGCTGGCCTTTTGACATGCTTGCAGGTACGGTTGGCCCCGCCAGACGCCCGAATACGCTCTGCTTTTGGAAAAGCAGGACAGAGACGGACTCCTCATTTCATCTGTGGCGGGTGCACCACATTTTTCTCCAGCTCTGCTGGTTGGACTGACTTCAAAAGGACCTGGAATGGTTGTAGGCACCAATAACAGTCATAAAGGTTCGTACGTTTGCAAGTAGTCAAGACCAGCCCTCTCCCCTTTTACTTAAACTTCTTAAAATTTCCATTTCTTTAAACTTTAACCTCTCCCTTCACAACGCAATCCTCCCTTGTTCGCCTACCTATATCCCACGCCTTGCCATTTATGTACTTTGAATTCAAGTAAAGACCCCGTGATAACCATCAATTATCCCTCACCAGTGCAATTTCAGGGCTATTTAAGTTAAGCTGTATCCGGATTAATTTTATCTTTGTATGAGTGCAATCACATGTTCATTGTTAAAGCCCACGTGGCTCTGATTCCCCGAATGTATATACGTGAGTCCAGCATAAGCATCTTCTAGGCTACGTTATGTTTTGTATTTAAGAACGTGTATTGGGTGATCTTTCGTAGGAAGATTTATTTCTCTTAGTTTGAGCAGGGCTAACTCAGAACGTCTCTTTCAGGAGGGACACATGGCACGATCGCAATCCATGCTTCAATACCCCGCCTGCCACCCAAATTCTGATAATTCCTGGTCGCAGTCCGTAACAGTTTCCGTTGTGGCCCCAAATGTTCATATGAAGTATTCTTCCATCCTGGAGCTCCATCATTTGCATTACCTGAGACTATTCCATGTAATCAGGGCAAGACTGAACGTAATTATTATCATTGAACTGATTATTGCAGATTTGCCCCATTTTTATCCACTTGCTGGTTGCCAAATCATTGCATTATTGTTCCCTGTGTCCTATTCTGAATCTGCCTGTTAGTGATTTTGTTGTGTCGTGTCTCACTGTTGATTTGCTAAGTTTCTGTAAATAAATCCCCGTAAATTGATAAAAGAATTCTAAATTTCCATACGGCGACCTTCCCTATTCAAGTATAACTCCAGGAAATTCTGAGGTAAGTTTTCATATAACTTATTCCTTTGCTCATAAACTGGACTTTCTTGGTTTTGTGGCAGCATCAGTTATAGTTTTGATTAACCCTTTCATATCTGTATAGTTATCACATCACTGAAGGGCACATGAGCCCCGATGTGTCTGGGAGCGCTCGACAGTGCGAAAAAATAATTATTTCGAAATTCAGCAAAAATAGAAAGTTTATGCCAACAACGTTCATTTTGCTGTCCTTTTTTTTCTAAATGTTTATATTTTATGGTGGAATAGTCAGAATAAGAGTCCCAGCCCTCTAAATACAAAAAAAATGTGAGTTATTTCACGAAAAAAAAAATCTTTACTTATTTTTATATTTTCGTTCGTAATCCAAAAACTATGAATGTCAGGCGAATGAATTATTTTTTATGAGAAAGCCAACAAAATTCTCTAAATATCGACATATAAAAGAATGGAAAACGAATAAGTCCAGCTGGTGAAAAAATTGATAGAAAAAGGGCAAGAAACAGAGCGCTCTGCCCGGCGTATGGCGAGAATTATCGCTAGAAAAAAGTTTTTTTTTGAAGAGCCCTATCTCGGTTATTTTTCATAGAAATTACTTTGTAAATATACGAAAATGTAGAGGAAAAGTTGTAGAATAAAGTGAGGGTAAAAAAAAATGGCTTTGGTAACGGCAACAGTTTCATTTTGACGTTATAAATTGATTGAAACGAAAAAAATGTTACCGTTGTCAACATTATCGTTCGTAGCTCAAAAGCTATAACAGTTAGGCGAATGAATTATTTTTTATGAGAATTTTACTACGCCATGGATTTGCGCATGCACAGTAGAGGAACTAAAAAATTTATAGAAAATAGAGGATACCAAACAGAGTGTTTCCAATAATGTAATCCTACATTTTATAAAAAAAAATGTAAGATACGAGAGAGAAACGTGGGTAGGATCAGCTGATTTCATTGTGAGAAATTTACTATGCCAGGGAATTGCGCATGCGCAGTATAGAGACTGCTTGCCTGGCGTATCGATGCCTGAGTTACACGGTCCAAGGTATGCTTTAGCCTATGGAAACCACCAACTGTCCGAAAATAAAAAAAATTTACCCCTACCACACGTACGAAAAATGTCGGTAAATTTTACGTAAAATTACGTCAGTCAGAAAAGAAGGGGGTTAGGGGGTTGTTGCGTAATATGACGTCAATTGGACAGAAAGGGTTAAATTTCTCACCAAGGTGAGGTCCAGTTTATGACTATATATATATATATATATATATATATATATATATATATATAT
>JANJGK010009105.1:0-12500 GCA_039081455.1 Macrobrachium rosenbergii
GCATCCCGAAAAAATATGGATTCGAAAGTAGCATCATCAGAAAAGAAGTATTCTTAGAAATTAGAACCACTGACAGATTATATTACCGTGCTGTCATGAGTCTTACTGTAAATAGTTGGTATTTATGGGGAGCTGCCCGTATAAGCAGGTTGAGAAGTTCTAAATGATTATTTTGTAGCGGCCGGGTAAGGCATTCTTCTTCTTCTTCCTCTTCGCGGAGGAGTGTTCTTCTAGTTTATTTACAACCTCCAGGTTTCAATGCAGGGTATTCCTAATTTATTTCTGCGTGAAAGTACACAGCACGCGTAGATTATTGATTCAAAACATACTCATTCTTAGCGAGCGAATCCAGTTTTAAGGGCTGTGATGCGCTACGGAAGGTGTATTTTCGAGAAGGACCTTCAAGTGAGAGGAGGACCGGAGTGCAGAGGTCATCCTCCTCAGCCGAGGGTATGGATTAGACGAGCAAATAGACGGGTTCCAAGTTTCATTTATATAATAAACAATTGCAAATACTTCAACAGGTCCTTTTTTCCCCATTGGTCATATATCGTCGTTAGCTCGGTTATTTTTATTCAAGCCGAGTTTATTTTAGAACGGGATTTTCGGTCTGATTATATGAATAAGTGAAAATTTAAAATTAGCAATATTCCTGCCAAGAAGTATTCTGAAATTTAGTTGAATTAGAATTATCATATAATGTTTGCTTTTAATTTAATGCGGTGGGTGATGCCTTTGAATCCGACGTTTGAAAATTAGTTATTATTGTTATTACTGGTTTTGTTGTTGGTTTAATATTATTAGTTGCTTATCCATATGTTCATTCGACAACTACGTTAATTACAGCATGAAGTTTTATGTAAACACTGGCAACGGTCGTTTATTTGTTTACACAGTAATGTCAAATAAAGCAGGAGCCTTCTTGAATTCCTACTGAGTTATATCGCATGAATAAATAACGGCCCTTGAGTGAAATCTATTATTAACCCAGCGGGATGGAGTATTTGACCGAAAATTAACAAAATTCAAAGATTTAAAATACGGATAAATTGCATTGCTCGAGTTTTGGACGAGAGAAGTAAAATATTCATGAAGATGCAATTATCTGATACCATTGCGTATCACTCGAACGTTATGATACAACATAATGACACAATATAATGCAGAATTAGTTTCGCCTAGGAGTTCACTTGACCGGCAGGATGAGAACAAGTGTTTGAGAAAGCAAGATTCACAGGTGTGCAAACAGTGAGAGAGAGAGAGAGAGAGAGAGAGAGAGAGAGAGAGAGAGAGAGAGAGAGAGAGAGAGAGACCGAGAACCGAGGGGAATGGGAATTTTGATTGGAACTGTGAGAGAATGTGGAATGGGAACGAGAGGTATCGATAATCGTGAAGGGAATTGCAAACAGAGAGGGAAAAGTATACATGAAGATAAGTAATGAACTGGTGGGTGAGGAAGAGGGTGGGGAGGAGATGGAGAGAAGGGAGAAGGAGGAGAGGACAGGAGGAGGAGGAGTAGGAGGAGGCACAGAAGGCCCTGGATAGACCAGGAAGGGTATAAGAAGGAAGAGGTAATTAAGGAAATTCAAATAAATATACATGGTGGTAATTAGCAGATAAAGGGATGAATAGATGAAGCAATGAATTACATAAAGACGTGAGGTGAAATAGAGACAGAGAATTCAGTGAAATGGACGAAGAAATGTAGAGAGAGAGAGAGAGAGAATTGGATAAAGAAGTATATAAAATTGACAGGGAGGTTGTAAGGGTATATTGGAATGAGTAAGGAAATATACTGCAATGTAGAGAGGAGAGAGAGTTGTACAGATAGAGAGGATGCTATGGACTGTATAAAGAATAGTGGCGAGAGAGAGAGAGAGAGAGAGAGAGAGAGAGAGAGAGAGAGAGAGAGAGAGAGAGAGAGAATTGGATAAAAATATAAAAAATTGACAGAGAGTGGGTGAGGGTATACTGGAATGAATAAGGAAATATACTGAAATGTGGAGAGAAGAGAGAGTTGTATAGGTAGAAAGGATGCTATAAAATAGATAACGAATAGCGGAGAGAGAGAGAGAGAGAAAGAGAGAGAGAGAGAGAAAGTAGTGGGTTGATGGAGTGGAGGAGTTGGTGGAATGGAAGCATGAGAGACTGGCCATGAGTAAAATATGAGTGACGCGGGCGTACACACACACACACACACACACACACACACACACAAACACACGTACGTCTGATGTAGTTAGTAACTGGATGGGTGACCACAAAGACATACCAGACACCATCACCCCATAACAGAAGCCACTGTAGGCATTACTAAAGGTTCTTGCAGCGTCCCTTCGGCCCCTAGCTGCAACCCCTATCATTGCTTTTACTGTACCTCCACTCATATTATCTTTCTTCCATCTTGCTGTCCACTCTCTCCTAACAATTATTGCATAGTGCAACTGCTTTGAGGTTTTCCTCCTGTTGCACCTTTCAAACCTATCTACTCTCAATTTCCTTTGCAGCGCTGAATGACCTCATAGGTCCCAGTGCTTGGCCGCTGGCCTAAACTCTATATTCCATTCCATTCCATAACAGAAGCTCGGATTGATTGATGAAAGTACAAAAGAATGAGATAAATCGAAGGAATATTTTCTCCCAGTCACGAGCCTCGCAACAGTATAACTTCACCCAGCGTAGCAGTATAAACAGAGTAAACAAGAGCTCGTTTTGTATCGGTTTCTGAATTGATTATCTTTAAAAATTTCCTTTAAATTTCCTTTACCTTTTTTTTCCGCAGCTATACTCAGGTGTTACAAGCTTCACTTGCTGGGCTCATTTCCATAATATGATGACTTTTGAATTTTCTCTTTGCCGTAATAGATAATTCCGAATGCGAAATTTCTCCCGAAATAAAAAAAAAAAAGGAAACACTTAAACATTTGCATAATTCCCTTTGCTTTCGTATAGTTCAACCATATCAGAAATGAAACTATGAAAAGAAAAAAAACGCATTTCTCATGCAAATGCGATACATTTGATCTACGAATGCCGCGGCCTTACTGCACCGGGTATTATATTTGGCTTTAAAATGCGTTTTGCATTAAATATTCTGTTCAGCCTCGCGTATTTATTTGCGAACACGCTCGTGCAACATAATAGGACCGGAAGTGAGATGCTTTATTCAGAGTACTTGGATGTTGTAAAGTGAGAAATATGTTATTTTGAGTATTTGTATATTTTAAGTCGTCAGGTACTCGCGATACACACCGCAGTCACTTAAGGCCGCCACGAACGCTTATTTATACCTGCGCAGTTATGCCTGTGCAGTCGTCCTGTGCAGGCAAAACTGAACCCACTAACGTTCAGTTATGTCTGTGCAGTTATGCCTGCACAGTCGGCCTGTGCAGGCAAAACTAACTGAACCCACTAACGTTCAGTTATACCTGCGCATTTTGTGCCTGTGCAGTCGACCTGTGCAGGCAAAACTGAACCCACTAACGTTCAGTTATACCTGCGTAGTTATACCTGTGAAGACAAAAGTGAACGATAGTGGGTTCACTTTTGCCTGCACAGGCCGAGTGTGCAGGCATAACTGCGCAGGTATAACTGAACGTTGGTGGCGGTCTTCACAGGGGCATGAACGGAAGATGGAAGTAAATGGAAGTGACGAGGTGATAGATAAAACGACAAAAAGACGTGAATTCTTTCCTGAGAGAACAACAGGAATATATCAAGAACAAAAAGCAAGAAGAAGTAATGGCTAGATAAGCATGCTTGTCGAACTATAAGATTCATATTAAAACTTCCTCTTCTTCAAGAAATATATTTGAAAACCAACAAGAGTTTCGTGACCGAATGTTGTTCACCTCAAGTGTAATACAATAAAAACAAAGTATATAAAACAGGGAAGACCAGCCGGTCTTGAAACTACTGTAAGTTTTTAATGTGATTCTTGAAACCACATAATTTTACCTTATTGTTAAGTTAAATTGATGAAAGGGAACTGTAGACTACTGAGTTTGAGGGGTTGAAATTTTTAGTGATCACTCTTTTCAGATTCATGAGTTGTTGGGGGGCTGGGTCCAGAATCGTGATTTGGGGGGGAGTAACAGTAAATTTGATTTTGTGTGCCATACTGCCAAACAGCTTGAAAAGATTCATAGGCAAGATAAAACTTATCAAGTGCTAATTACTGGCCAAGATTCTTAGCCTTAGTAAACTTGATGAGGCGTGCCATACTGGCGAAGGGATTGAAATAAGTTAAACGACTAATAGAATCAAGCAAAATTTCCGGGATAGCCGCATTCACATATGACTTATTCAAAAGTTGAGACACTTAAACCCTTACTCGCCTGGGATATTACACTGCAGAAATATCTAGATCCAAAGCTACTTTGGGAAAGGAAGAGAGCTGCTTGCCTGTCAGGAAGGCACGTGTCGAGGCCGGGTAATTTCGTCTTTCCCAAAAATATGGAAAATATGTCGTAGGAGATTTATTAGTTTATATATTATCGGTTTGTTAATCTGGGGAAAAAATATTTTATTTAATAATGTATGATAACATGGCATATAAATGAGGCCCTCATTCTATGATTATTCTCAGGAAAAAAGTATATATATGTGAGATATATGTACTGTATGTACAAATCAGTGTATATATATATATATATATATATATATATATATATATATATATATATATATATATATATATATATATATATATATATAACATCACGTTTTTACTTTTTCGTCATTTAAAATCAAACATATATATGTGTTATATATCTCTATATACATGTGTGTGTGTGTGTGTATGTTCCACATACACTCTGAAACCCATTGAGCAATTTCAACCAAACTTGGTATACATATTATGACTTACCACCTGGGAAAGAACACTGTGGGGGTAGGACATCACTGGCACCAATGGGGTTGTGTGTGGGAAGGGGGTGAAGTGTAAAAATTACAGAAACGACAGATATTAGTGTCTAATCCATAATTTTCGAGGTCGCTGAGAAGAATAGTGACCCTCCTAACGCCCTTTAAGTCCAAGTTCAGTCCCAATAGGTAGGGGGTTGGGAAGGGGTAGGTAGGTGGTGATGTAGAAATAACCGAAAACTACAGATATTACTCTCTAATTCATAGTTTTCGAGGTCGCTGAGATGAATAGTGAAACTACCAATTCCCTTTAAGTTCAAGTTCAGCCACGATAGGAAGGCGGGGTGGTGTGACTAGGGCTGAAAAATTAAATGTCAAAAACGACAGATATTAGAGTCTAATCCATAGTTTTCGAGATTGCTGGGATGAATAGAGACACTCCCGATGCCCTTCAAGTCCAAGTTCAGCCCTGATAGGAATAGGGGGTGAGAAGTGGTGAAATATAAAATGTCAATAATGCTGGGCAATGTAACTGAAGGAACTATCTTAACAGGAATGAGAGAGAGAGAAGAGAGAGTTTATCGGTTGTCATTCAGAGATTTCCCGGGCAGCGCTGGGTTGGTCAGCTAGTATATATATATATATATATATATATATATATATATATATATATATATATATATATATTATATATATATATATATATATATATACATATATATATATATATATATATATATATATATATATATACCTTAATACATTATGAGTATGTTAATTAAGGAATGCATACCGGAATGCGATACCATATCCATATTATGCCTGTTACTATAATCATATACGCCTAATTCCAACATCATTCCAAATGCAGTCAGTGAAGCATTGTTGCGAGATGGGAAGAGGAATTTAAAGGGGTGACGTTTGTATTCTTTAGGCCTATCCTGGCCTATCCTTGCAATTACATTTGTTGGCTGAATATAGGAGTGGCTTCTCTCGATTGAGGTGACGGAAGTTTCAAAATCATTTTGGATCTCATAATAAGATGCTAACAGTTTAATGAGATTGTCTTTGTGACGTTGAGTGAGTGAGAGAGAGAGAGAGATAGAGATAGAGGGAGAGATGCTGTTATTTCTCCTGTTCATTACCTGTTTTCATCTCTGACTAGTATCCATCATTTATTATATTTGCGGTAAATATAATTTTCCTTCAACCCGAGTAGCATAGAAATTTTACTTTTTAATTATCTCAGTTTATTTCCAAAACCACTATAATGAATACTTTGGATCATGTCAAGATTAGTGAACCCAACGTCTCCATGTCAAGAACAGCGAACCCAATGATCCCCGTATAAAGAATGGCCAACCCTTTCCGGTCCGAACTCCAATTCCACATGAGGGCTTGTACTAAACACTGCGGAACAGTGATTCATCTACACTGTTTCGCCGTGTTAGTACTAGCCCTTGGGGGGTCAAATGTATTTCGCCTTGATTAGTACTAGCCCTGGCGAACCCAATGATCCCCATGCAAAGAATGGCCAACCCTTTCCGGTCCGAACTCCAATTCCACATGAGGCTATAGTACTAAACACAGCGAAACAGTGATTCATCTACACTTTTTCGCCGTGTTTAGTACTAGTCCCTGGGGGGTCAAATGTATTTCGCCTCGTTTAGTGCTAGAACAGGGAACCCGATTATTCCCATGTCAAGAATAACGAACCCAATAATCTTCTTGTACAGAATAGCGAACCCTACTGCAAATGGGTTCGCTAATCTTGACATGATCCAATACTTTTGCTGTGACGAAAGAATGTATTGAAGGTAGAACGCCCATATGCTGAAATTGAAATATAAGATAAAAAAATGTTTAGTTCTAGGTTAAGTATTGCAATTCTATGGTTTCTGTTTCCTATAATTTCCGTAAATCAAATGGACATTATCAAAGATGGAATAACTAAACGAAGAATTCAAATGAAATTAATTATATATTTTTATATAGATCATAAACAATTTACAAATTCGGATATATGCCTATCCATCATGTTTAAAATCAGCGCAAAATATGATCCGAGGTGTTTGTCTGAATACTTAAATGACTAACTAGTTATAGATGCATATATAGACATACGTACATACCCCTTTTATATGCAAGTAAATATAAATATTTATTAGTGTACAATGAACGAAAAAAAATATTTAATCAGAATTTATAATCAAGCATATCCGGCATGAAATAATAAGATGATAAAAGGGAAGAAAAAAAGAAGAAAATTAATCAGCGCTCACCACCACCGCTATGGGTTTTGTTAACCGGAAACGCAAAGATTTATTTTTCGGTTCTAATCCATTTTGCGGCCTGGATTATTCATGGATGAGGGTGAAACAGTCAGAAAAGTCCCCCCCCTCCTCTCCTGCTACCATACCCTCCCCCACCTACTGCCCCTGCTGATGTGGGTTTGTGGGGGGCGGGGAGAAAGACACCTACCCCCATGAAGCGTTCACCCTGGGGTAGACTTTAGGTAAACTCCTAGATGAGACTGGTAAGGCGTGCAGTGTCTACCCAGAATGAAGGGAAGGGGCGGGGGTGGGGGAAATAAGGAGCGGGGGAAGATACACCATGTGAAGGGTTTCCCATCCCTTAAGTAGACCCTGGGGTAGACCTTGGGTAAACTCCTATATGAGACTGGAAAGGCGTGCAGTGTCTACCCAGAATGAAGGGGACGGGGTGGGGGAAATAGAGGGGGGGGGGGGTAAGACACACCATGTGAAGGGTTTCCCATCCCTTAGGTAGACCCTGGGGCAGACCTTGGGTAAACTCCTAGATGAGACTGGAAAGGCGTTCGGTGTCTAACCAGAATGAAGGGACGCAGGGGTAGAGGCGAGGGGGAAGGAGGTTGGAACAACAACGGTTTCTCCCTCCCTTCCAGTTCCTCCTTCCAAAATTCGCGGCAATCAGATTTGAGGGATTATCTCTTTGGGGGAACTGAACTAAGACTGACACGGTTTTGATTGGCACGTGGAAGACTCGTGCCCTTGCACGGACGCAGCCGTTTTTTATTTGTTTGCCCTCTGGATTTGGCTGGAAATGATTTCGACTGGAAAAACAAGAGTGTTCGAGAGTTTTTATGCTGAAATTTCAATGATGAGAGTCAAGTAAAGACTTAGTGGTATTTGGGAGGTTTCGAGGAATTTCATCTTATAATGGTTCATGATAACAGAGAAATATATACATGAAATATTACCAGCTGAGGTAATTAACAAGTGGAAAATTACCTCGTTTTCTTTTACCCATTTTTCCAGTTATTTTTCCATCCTATTTTTATGAAATACAGAAAAAAGAAAGACCATACTTGAACAGAATGATAAATACATTGCAAAATCCCGGGGATAATCGTATGAAATCAAAAGAGCCATTAATATCTTTTCAGCAACACCGATTTTTTTTGTTTTATTTTTTTGTCTGAAGGCTTCGGCGAGTATTATCTCTCGCATTTATCATTATCATTCCGCATTAAGAAATCGCGGGATCAGCACAAGTGCATTTGGATAGACTAGAATGATTTACTGATTCATGAAATTCTCTCTCTCTCTCTCTCTCTCTCTCTCTCTCTCTCTCTCTCTCTCTCTCTCTCTCTCTCTCTGTATATATATATATATATATATATATATATATATATATATATATATATATATATATATATATATATATATATATATATATATATATATATATATATATATATATATATATATATATATATATATATACATACATACATACATACATACATACATACATACATACATACATATATATTGTAAATGTGATGACTTCTTAATTACATTATCTCTCTCTCTCTCTCTCTCTCTCTCTCTCTGTATATATATATATATATATATATATATATATATATATATATATATATATATATATAAATATATATATATATATATATATATATATATATATATATATATACTGTAAATGTAATTATTTCTTAATTACATAAACTCTCTCTCTCTCTCTCTCTCTCTCTCTCTCTCTCTCTCTTAAACACATGGGGTTCCCTAAAGCCATTTAATCATCGAAGGAAATTACAACTTTCGGCGTCGGTGGTGCGAAGAGAAATGAATTTTTTCGCGGGGGTGACAGACCCCTCTTCGATGAGGGTGGGGGCCAGGGGAAGACGGAGAGGGTCCGGATTTGGGGGAACGAAGGAGAATGGAATGTATGGAAATTGAGATTATTAATTTGCATCATCGCTTTAAGTAAAATGTTAATTTTTTTTATTTGTGTTCGTTCAATCATGTACTGTTGGCTGTACATTGTTATATTGTTTTGTATGAATATTTTCCTTATTTTATGCGTGTGTAGATTTATTTTTCGCCTGCATATACGCATATTTTCATATTTCGGCAGTTTTTTAACGTCAAAATAGAGGTAAACTATTTCGCTTGCCAAAGAATATACCGGTTCGTATTCCTCCATCACCTTTATATACTGCAACACACAACAGGATTAACTTTGATCACATTGCAACAACAGTGAAATAAGATCTGGCTTAAAATAAATACCTAAAAGAGCGTCAATGACAGTATGCCAATGATCCCAGTCTTAGAATAATACTATGTCTGTCTTCCCCACTAACAACAATTCTGTTTTAAAATTTCGAATCTTTTGGGTCATTCCGGACATATCACTGACAAAATGAACCCTCTTTGTCCTGTTAATTCGCGGTATTTCTCAGGCATTGCTGTCCCAAGAACTGCCAGTGGCTT
Organism: Macrobrachium rosenbergii; assembly: GCA_039081455.1. NCBI lineage: Eukaryota > Metazoa > Arthropoda > Malacostraca > Decapoda > Palaemonidae > Macrobrachium > Macrobrachium rosenbergii. Next base: position 9,642 of record JANJGK010009105.1, read on the forward strand.
GAGAAAACCCAGCAGAGGGTTCGTGCTGTCAGTGCACTTCAGGTTCTTTGCAGCGTCCCTTCGGCCCCTAGCTGCAACCCCTTTCATTCCTTTTATGTACCTCCTTTCATATTGTCTCTCTTCCATCTTGCTATCTACCCTCTCCTAACATAATTTTGTTTCATAGTGCAACTGCGAGGTTTTCCTCCTGTTACACCTTTCAAGCCTTTCTACTCTCAGATTCCCTTTCAGCGCTGAATGACCTCATAGGTCCAAGTGTCTGGCCTTTGACCTAAATTCTATATTCCATTCCATTCCATTCCATCCTATTCCTTAAGATACTAAAGCATCGCAGGGGCAGTTGAGCAATGGGAGAGGTTTGTGGACTCCCTTCTTTTGATGAAAGTTCTTATAAAAGGTGGATGGATTTCTTTCCTGGAGGCCAACAGAAAATAAGGTGTTGTTCCTGTCTGATACTGGTATGTGGAATAGTAGCGTTATGGCTGAGGACATGAGGTTAGCAACTTATATATATATATATATATATATATATATATATATATATATATATATATATATATATATATATATATATATATATATATATATATATATATATGTATGTATGTATGTATATATATACACACACATATATGTGTGTGTGTTTTGGTGAGAGCGCAAGCGAATGATTCAGTTTGAGAGAAAATGCTTTCAAAGAGTCATATCTTCATTTTAATAATGATGAGACGCTCGTGTTTCCCGGTCTAAATCTGCTTACCAGCGCATATGCCAGGCAAATGTGAAAAAGACGTCCCGCGCACTCACCCAGGCGTTTTTCAACTCACAAACGAAATCTAAAACTGCGACGAAGACAAAAGGAAGAAGGAACCATCCCATTTGATGTCGAGTTGAGAAAAAGAACGGGAGATGCATCCTGTTCGTCAAGGAGGAGAGAATATATATTATTTAAGTCGCGAATAAATCAGCAGTAACAGCGTCGTCGTCATCATCTTCATCATCAGCAGCATCTTTTATGTCTCTCTCTCTCTCTCTCTCTCTCTCTCTCTCTCTCTCTCTCTCTCTCTCCCGTTGCGTCTGAAGTTGCAGATGTCGCCTGCAATGCAAAGGCGAGACCGGAAGCTGCCGGAAATGAGTTATCTCTTATGCTTGGAAGTTGTAATGCGCTCTTCCCACAGTTTCCTTTTGTAACGAGTAATTGTTTGGGGTGGTCCAACTCTTCGTCCTCGGTCCCCCCCCCTCCACCTCCACATTTACCCCCCCCCTTCTTTCACTGGCCTTCCTTCCCCTACCCTCTCCTCTCTTCCTTGTCCCCCACCCTCTTCCCCGTCTGCCCTCTTCCCTGTCCGCCCATACCATCTCCTGCTCCCTCTCCCCCTCCTCATTTACCCCCGTTCTTTCACTGGCCTTCCTTCCCCTATCCTCTTCTCTCTTCCTTGTCCCCTCCCTTCTTCCCCGTCTTCCCTCTTCCCTGTCCGCCCATACTATCTCCTCCTCCCTCTCCCCCCTCCCCATTTACCCACCCCCTTCTTTCACTGTTCTTCCTTCCCCTACCCTCTCCTCTCTTCCCTGTCCCCTCCCTTCTTCCCCGTCTTCCCTCTTCCCTGTCCGCCCATACCATCTCCTCCTCCCTCCCCCCTCCCAATTTACCCCCCCTTCTTTCACTGGCCTTCCTTCCCCTACCCTCTCCTCTCTTCCTTGTCCCCTCCCCTCTTCCCTGTCAAACGCCCCCCCCTCTCTCCCTCTCCCCATCCCCGCCCCCTGCTCCCCTTCCCCCCCTCCCCTCTCCCCCCACCCCCCACAGCAGACCACGAACGAACGACGACGACGGCCAAGTTATCATGATTCCGGAGAGATGCCAGATGTCGCCGAGTATCTTGTCTTGCGGGAACGTTTCTAATTCGGCGTCTCATGAGTGTTTTAGATCGTATTAGATGACACTCACTATTTAAAGAACACGAATAACGTGGAAGGATATCAGTGCAGCTTGTCTGACTCTCATTCCTTCCTCTGGTCTCGCTGTAGAAGACACTTGGGAAGATGGACGCAGTTCTGAAATTGCTCCGATATTTCACTTCGATTTCCGTCACCGAAATCTGAGATATCGCCGGGTACAAAACTCAGGAGAATGGAAGAGGAGAACTGAAGGAAAGCAACAATTAATAACTGTAAGGAATAGATAGAGATGGAGAATTTACAATCCGAGAGAGTGAATGTGCGGTTCCGGTAAATAGGGATGAACATTATATATTATTTAATGATATTGGTAACACGTTCTTTACATGTTTTTTTTTATTTTTGTTTTAAGTGAGAAAAAGCAACGTTTAGTCCATTAAGAAATTGAATGGTTGACCACCATTGTATGCTAGATGTAGGCTTATGCTTTTTACATGTGCACACACATATGTATATATATACATATATATATATGAATATAAATATATATATATATATATATATATATATATATATATATATATATATATATATATATATATATATATAATATTATGAGCACATAGCAGTGAAAATTATTTACCTATAGATCTCAACGATCAGGAACCACTGCGTATCATAGGCGGCGACTATCTTCTTTATGATTTAGCTAAACAGTTCATTAAAACTCGAACGAATGCAATATCACGAAATTACCATTCTAGGGAAAACGAGTTTCCATGGATATGTTAATAGCCAAACTTCGGCTTCCATTTTGAACCGTAATGCTGTGAATTTATTATAAAGTCATTTTCGACAGGCTGTTCGCAATAATATAAATTATATTATATGTACTCTGTATATATGTATATATATATATATATATATATATATATATATATATATAAATATATATATATATATATA
>JANJGK010009105.1:15000-23304 GCA_039081455.1 Macrobrachium rosenbergii
CATTCGTTATAGGGTTTGGCTCCTGGATCAAAAATAAATTTTGATAAAACCTTGCAATCGGATTCAATTCTGATGTCAAAGGGGCAGGATATTTTCCGCGCATCACTGAGCTCATTGTGGTAAGTACACTACTGTCATTGAATGCTGCATTTACGCATGTTTATCTAAATGATCCATGAATAAACAAGCATTTATAAGCTCACAATGGAAAATGGTATCAAGCTTTGGTTTGGTTTGTGTTGTAGATGTTTGTGTAAATATACTGAGCTTGCCATCTAAAAAACAAACCAAACCAAAGCTTGATACCATTTTCCATTGTGAGCTTATAAATGGTATTATCAAACTTTGGTTTGGTTTGTTTTTTAGATGTTTGTGTAGATACATTGCGCTTGCCATCACTAGTGCCGATAGTGTAACTTGCCTCCCAGCACCCCTCCCCTCCACACCACTTTTTAAACACCTCTCCACTTTATTAGTTTTTAACCACTTTTCACCACTCCCACCACCACTTCGTCCCCCTTCCGTCTGAAACCGCTTTCTAATAACTTCCTTTTTCTCTCATTCCCTCCTTCAGCCGATCTCTAGGAGACACTCAGTCCCTTCTCTTCGGCCGATCCCAAATACCCCTCCATACCCTTCCCTTCACACTTAACTTCTGTTTCCTCCCATCCACAGTCACTTCATTCAATATCCAACGCCCACTAATACCCTCCGAGCTTAATTGATTTTCGTCTCTTTTGGTAGGGCAGAGTTCAAAGAGCCACACCAGGCCTCTAATCCCCTTCAGCGGTTCGCCACATTTTCGGGTTTGCTTTCGTGCAAGGGCCCTTGCTGGTATAAAGTCAGTTCAAACTAACCTTAACCAACCAACCGTCAGTCTGTAGCCTTTCCCTTCGCCATCAGCAAATCTCTGGCTTCGCCCCAATACCCAAAAAGCCCAGTCTCACCTAAGCCACGGTCCACAAGCCACAGAGGATTAATTTACAATCCCTATTTAAGTGCACTACGCACCATTCACACGCGCCATTGCCCTGCTCTCACTCCTTTTGTGTCCGTTCTCGACCCCTTACCTTGCCGGGTACCGACCATGATTGACACCCTTCAATAACACGCTATTTACCAGTAATGTCACGGTGGTAACATTCCTCAAGCCTTTTCATACGTGCGTTCAGGGCAAGCGGACATCGGGCGCACGCAGAGAAAGGGTCCTGTGATACAGGAAATGGTTTTGCTGTTTTCTGGAATTTTGTTTGTGTTTGGGCCTGATCGTCACATGTACGTTCTCCTTGTAAGTATGTGTGTATGTGCATTTGCGTGTACATGTGTGTGTATGTGTGTATGTACGTGTGGGATGATATACTGCTATAGCATTTTGAGCTACCGGTGCAGTTTTCAAGTAAAGCCATTCATTCTCTCTCTCTCTCTCTCTCTCTCTCTCTCTCTCTCTCTCTCTCTCTCTCTCTCTCTCTCTCTCTCTCTCTATTACACACACACTCACTCTCTCTCTCTCTTTATGTTTCGCTCTCTCTCTCTCTCTCTCTCTCTCTCTCTCTCTCTCTCTCTCTCTCTCTCTCTCTCTCTCGCCGCGAAAAGAAAATGGTTAATAGAAAGTTGAGCTCACACCAATCTCTCAATATTTTCTCTTGCGCCGTGACAACTTTATTGACATTCATAGCGCTGCATTCATATTGTGTGCTGAGCTGTTGCATATATTGTTTGATATATGTATCCACACTTTCACAAAGATAAAAGGGTCTATTTGACCTGGGTCTGCAGCGGAGAGGTATGAAATGTTCGGTCAGGAAAGGAAAAAGTGCCACTCCGTTCATATATAAAGTGGCCCTTTCTGATGCGAATGTATTTTTCTAACATGTTAAAATATTTTGATAAAATTCTGTTCAGTTTGCCTTCATTTTTCATCGTAAGTAACGCGCCCGTTTGATGTAAAATGCCTTTTTATATTTTTGTTCGCATCTGCATAAACTTTGTCTGTTAACGTAAATTGGCAAAATAATATTAACGTAGGGTATAAGAGTTTAATAATTAAGCAGTTAACAGTGAATTACTTTCCAAATTGCTTTACCCCATCAGTTTGCCATTATTACATTTTATTTAAAAGTTCTTCGTTGCAGTTGCAATAAGATCATTCCGCTTAACCAATTGCCCGCAATGTTGAGTAATTCAGACTCGATTGTAATTTTGTTGGAATGAATGAATACGTCACTGAAATTAATATCATTTATAAATTAAAAAAGATTTCAGTTGAAAAGCCTGGCTGTAGATCCTACAAAACATTAATGAAATTAATCTGTTGCTGATATATTCACTGTTCAGTATCAGAAACAGAATTTTACGTGTAGCAACAAATTGTATGAGGATGGCCGTTCGCATAAACACATGCACACACGCAAAATTTTTTTTTGTGGAGACTGTACATCTACAAATAAACAAATAATATTACTTTTCTGTTGCAACAGGTGCATGAAGGCATCCGTTTTGCATTCGAGCAAGCACAAAAATACTTATATGAAGTTACACATTTGTATATTCAGACAGATAAAAGTAAACACACGTTTGTCTTGCAGCAGTTGTATAAAGGTACCCATTTGTAAATTCACACGCGTTTGCGCATTTAGATTTTTATAAACATGGCTATTTAGTACAAACACGATTGATTAGATTTGTAGAGAAAATGAATATTTTTCGTCGTTTTATTTTTCGCGTGAACGATGCAAAATTTAATGCCGGAAAAAAGGAGATTTATTCTAGCAAATGTCAAAGGTATGCAATACGACGGCCTTGATTTAGTCACCAAGTGGGAGGATTTTGAGTAAGAGTGAACGCTTGTCTTTCCTTCTTGTTTTTACATTTATTTATTTTATTATTTGTTTACCTATATACTATATATATATATATATATATATATATATATATATATATATATATATATATATATATATATATATATATATATATATATATAAATATATATAAATATGTAGGTAGTTATATATATATATATATATATATATAATATATGTATATATCTATACGTCAAATTAAGGAGCTTGAAATGTGAGAGTCTTTACATTTTATTTTTGTTATATGATTCTTCAGCGTTGAAATGACAAGTCTAAATTATGTAGCGAACAAACCTCTTCGTCGACGAATTTTACAAATTATAATCCCAGTTAAAAAAAAAAAAATCACAATCAGTGTGACGAGCTGATCAACAGAACAGCAAGAGCTTTTTGTGTTTACAAGCTAAAAATGAATGAAAATGAATATCGTGATGTAAAGAATATATCATGATTTACCTAACTATTGGCTTGGAAATTGTACCTTTCTTTCCCCCTCCGGTAAGCAAAAATTTATTTTTCAAATGAGAAACCAACTCTTTTGTGTGAAGCTTCCACAATTACCTTCTACAAACGCCATGATAAAAAAAATCATGTAACACAAAAACGCCAGTTATGAAAAATGCGTCAGAAATTATGGAAATTTAGGTCCTGTTTTGTGATTTTGGAATACCAAAATTTTGCGCTAAATTTTTCATCTATTAGGCAGAAGGGAAAAATCTGAAGGAATGAATGCAGCCCGGCATTGGGAAAGATAATGTGAGAAAAGTCATAATCTCTTAGTTGATTAAAGTAAAGAGGAAAATATTCTTTTCTGAATTTTTTTTTCGAAATGAAACTCTACAAATCGTTATGTACAAGAATAAAAAAAAGCATTTAGAAAGGTGCAGCAAACTTTAGGCCCTAGTTCAATTACACACACACACACGCACACACATATATATATATATATATATGTATATATATATATATATATATATATATATATATATATATATATATATATATATATATATATATAATATATATATGTATGTATATATATACATATATTTATATATATATGCAGTATATATTACTGTGTAACATAACTGTTAGTTGAATGATTATTGTTTGATTATTGATTATTTTCTTGTCACTACTTTCTCTCTTTTCTTTGTTTGATATTCGAGAAATCTCTTCTCTGGAAGCTGGATTTTGGAGTGAAGTGCTTTTATATATATTCTCTATAAATATGGGATAAATTTACTAAAGGAATCTCGTTCTTCAAAATTCGTGAAATATCTGCGAAATTTCCCAACAAACACGAGGGATGAACATAACATGTGTTGGATATCTCTCTTGGGAGGTCATTTAATGAATACCATTAAAACTTTTGAAGAAAAGTACTTTTATATCTATAAGAAAACTTCTACACAGTTGTGTGTTTAGTCCGGAAGCAAGGCGGGCGAAGAATTTCAAATACCACAGTGAATGTTTAGCGTTAAGTCAAAGATTAAGGTAGAGTTTTTGCTCATGGTATTTAATCGAGTACATGAATATTGCATTGTTACAATTTCAGTTCATTTCTTCGCATTTAATTTGGACTTAGAATGAGCAGTGAATTGTATAACTGACAATGAATATTTCGTGTCGAGTCATAGATTATGAAAGAATTTTCTTTTCCTCAAGGTACAATGTACACTTAGGTATCAATTTTTTCAATGTTTATTTTCTCTCCCTATTTGAACAAAAAGTGATTGAAACAGACGAAGCAGGACCACATTTAACGTTGTCAATTTTCTGTATTAAATTATATTGGCGAAAAAACCTAAACTAAATTTGCAAGCGTGGTTGAAATACGAGAAAATGGACAAAAATGCGAGGACTGAATTTGAAAATGGAAGCAAAGAGACAAAAGATAAAAGCAGTAATTGTAGAAGAAGATGGTAAAACGTGGAGGGAAGGTGATCCTAGGTCCATTTGGTAGTCTGCAAGAAAAAAATATAAAGGAATAATAAAAAAAAAAAAGAAATAGGGTAGCCTGGAAAGAGAACGCAAGTAAACTAGAAGGAGAGGGGTCGAAAACAGAGCAATGGGGTTGAATATTAGACGCAGTGAGGTTTGCACGCTCTAACTCACACCAGAGCCAGAGAATATTAGAAAACTTAGAAATATGACGCAAAACGAATTGGTGGAAGGAAGGAGGTTAGTGAAATACTGGAAAGAGAAAGGACTGAATATCCGGAGGAAGACTATGAAAGAGGTTGAGGAAAAACGAAGAGAGAAATGGAAGGGGGATAATGTGCTTTTGGAAGAAGATTGCGTTCTGGGGAGTTAGGGAGACATCTTGGATTAAAAGAAAATTTAGTCATTTCGAGTTCTCGTGGAAGGGATGGATTTGTTATTGTCAGGGTGAGGAAATAGGAAAAGTTGGGGGAAAAAAAGAAAATAAAAATTAAACGAGAAACACAATTATTGGGATAGGAAAATATCTCGACATACAGGGAACAGACGTATTGAAAAACCGGACATCTGGAAATACTAAAACCGCTAAAAGAAATCTGTATGAAAAGAGATAGGAAAATGAATATAAGGAGGCTGAAAGGAATAAAAAAAGAAAGGAAAGTAGAATGATGAATACCAAAAGGCAATGAAAGAGATGAAAGGGTGATATTAGAAAGGGAAATATATGTAAAAAAAAAAAAATCATTATAATACGAATACCAAGACAAAGAGTGAGTGTCAGACATGAGTTCTGGAATGTGGCACCAGAATTTCGAGAGCGGAGTCCAGATACAAAGAAACAAAGGAAGGCATAATTATGAAAGAAGCTGAATGCGTCTCTGTTTTGTAATGAAGGAAATAAAGATAAAAAAGGACTGCCCCCCCCACCCCACCCCCTCCCCACCCCCGCCACAATCCCTTTTGCACTCTGTTGTGCTCTTTGTAAAATGCGGAATGCATTGTCCTTCGGAGCGACTGCATGCAGTACTCCATTCACGCAAGCAGGAAATTAGCTTTGTCTCTCTCGTCTGTGCTTTTCAGCCAAAGAAACTGTGTGTCGCCTTGCAATTGAGAGGCAAATGTAATTAGAACAGCGGCGCTTTTCATCCCCGTCTCGTTTTCTATTCTCGTTTGAATTCAGTTCCGCCTCCCCCCCTTTTTTTTTTTTGTCCTCTCGAGAAAATGGAAGACAGGAGACGCGTTTGTTTCCCAAAGTGTTTGAGCAATGGAAAAACCAAATTGAACTCTTGTTCGTGACGGGTTCGAAAGAGATGTTGACATAATTTATGAAGTGAGAGAGAGAGAGAGAGAGAGAGAGAGAGAAGGGGGGGAGGGGGGGAGAGAGGGGGCGCGGCATGCCAAGAACGGTCTGAAACAGACCCTGCAAATTGGACTACGAAGACACAAAAACATCGTAAATAATCGGGAAAACCATCCCAAGATTGCGCATGACAATAATTTTCCAGATTCCAGCGCGAAGAATCCTTTCCATGCGCGTCTTCCAGAGCTCTAAGTAGCAGAGGGAGACGATGATAAAGCGAGACATTTTTCATTTTGGAACGCACTCGCACCGCTGATAAATTCTGTAATAAACAATGCCTCACAAAATTCGGCCTCATTGGACTGTTGTTGGGATGGCGGGACGGGGGCGGGGAGGGGGGGTATAGGTCTGGGAATGGGGTGCCGGGGATATTCAAGATTTGCAAGCAATGAATGCAAATGCTTGTGAAATATGTGCGAGCTCATTTCCACCCTTTTTTTTTTCGTTGCTACAACTTTTATTTGCTTAGCTGCATAATTAGTAATTAGGTAATGTGTTTGAATGATATATGTATATGATGCTTGTGCATGCATGTGTATGATTGTATTTAAACTGCTATCTTATATACATACACACACACACACACACACACACACACACATATATATATATATATATATATATATATATATCGCAAATAGACCTATTTTGTTGTAGAAAGTGGTAGCGCTAGAATGGTATCGCCCCCGGAGTTTAGCAAGTTCTTATGGGTGAAGAGGCAAGCCTCACGTCAGTAAACACGCACACACACGTGTACATATGTACAGTACATATATATATATATATATATATATATATATATATATATATATATATATATATATATATATATATACTGTATATGTATACATACTGATTTCCTTAAATCTTCCTTTCTCCTTAAGTAATGACATGAAGTGGAATTTTGACTTGTTAATAGATTGTTGTTTAAAGTGGTTTTTTTCTTATGAACAGATGAATTTACAGATACGCGCGAAATTTCACTCTGCATTTTGATAACATTCGTAAATATATAAGTAAATTTATTTCTTCTTATACAATTGTGTTAATTCCACAGGGTGAAATCCATCGATCTGAGCACCTGAGTTGGGGACTGTTGGTTATCTACGTGGGATTCTCCTGTGGATAAGGTAAGTTTAGCTTTCCTGTGCTGCTCATTATCTCTATTCTGTAATCTTCACTCATCTCAAAACAGAAAACAAGTTAATCAAGTTAGATTTTTCGTCATCTACGCATTCGGTTGCCACTGTTCATAAAACGCAAAGAATACACTGTCAAGTGAACACCGAAGGATTTGGTAGCGTGTGCAGGAGTAAACAGAAAAGTTCATATTTTCGTATCTCGCTAAAAGTTTCCCAAATCATTTACAATAAAATCGTGAGCAACAGACTACGTTTTTTTTAAATATTATAATTGTTTTATTTTTTGAAGTCCATAATTGGTTATACATATATTCGCTTATTGATTTAACGTGTTTACCATATTGTGAATGTAAGTGTCACCATATAAAAATGGAAATAATTTTATATATATATCTATATGTATATATATATATGTATGTATACATACATACACATACATATGTGTGTGCATTTTTAAAACGGCTAAAGATACGGACACAAGACCTTACAAAAAAGATCGGACACATGTTTTTGAGGGTCTGTTCTTCATGCATGCACCGACTATTTTCATGCAAAGTCGTGAAAGTCTGCACCCTCGGTCTTCCAGACTTCACAGAGTTACGGAAAACATTAGGGGTCAGAGAATCGGTATGTCGAAATTTTGGCCGGGAGAGCCACGACCTTCCCAAAGGAAATGCTGTACCACGGATTCCTTGTGGAATGTCGTATATTTGGACCCATTTGTAGGTTGATAGGTGAGGTCGTTTGGGAGGGGGAGGATGAAGATGCAAGCACCCTTAATATATATATATATGTGTGTGTGTGTGTGTATTTGTATATATATATGTATATATTTATATATATACATATACATATATATATATATATATATATATATATATATATATATATATTTATATATATATATATATATATATATATATATATATATATATATATATATATATATATATATATGATTTACATACACATTCAATTTACTATGTATGGTTTTTTC
>JANJGK010009106.1:0-23303 GCA_039081455.1 Macrobrachium rosenbergii
ACGTTTATCGTACCCTAAGTATCGCTATTGTAAAAGTTGCATAGCAGATTTACAACCAACTTTAATCAATTAAAGTTGCACAAACTAAAATTAAATTGTCGCAGGTGCTGCCCAACTAACTAATGCATGCTAAAGTTAAACCTAATCGCTTAACCGCAGTCACCTTGATAAGTTTAGTCTAAATTTAGTCTAAAATGCTTTGCAAAGGCTTGAGGAGGAAACCAGTAAATAGTAAGAGTTTTCAAGCTTTACGCCCAAAACTGGTGTACAATGTCTAACTTTAGTGGGAGCTGCTAGAGGTATTCACTTCTCGCAGCCCTCTATGCTTAATTGTAGAGAAACTGCACAGAGAAACAGGGAGAGTTTAAGGCGCTGATTGGCTCTCTGTAAATTAAGTTTTGCCCATAAAATGAGTTAGGGTCAGCACTTTCCCCCACTAAGCCTCAGCAAAGAACTCAACTTTAGCTGTTTTCCCCAAGACACTTGTTCTTTGGCCGATACCTCTCCTTCCCACACAGGATCTACATTCCCAGGCTGAAACGTGAAAATATCCGAAGCAGGAATTAAGAGGAATTGCCCTTCTCAGCCAGGACACCTGGATTGCTTGAGGCTATGAAAGACGGCGAGAAAGCTAGGTCTAGTAAGAGTTGAAGCCAGTGTCGGTGAGGAGAAGCAGACTGTACACTGAGGTATTTAATCTTGCATCGCTTCACTTGAGAGGTGCCAAGAGCCCAGTGTTTACAGCTCGTTGTAATTGATCTTCTGATTTAATGTAAACACATTCAATTAACCTACACCTGGAATTTCTCTCCTGAATCCTTCCAGTTACTTGAATCATAATTCTCCTAGCATTTATTTCTTGCACGAAGTGTTGGCTTCCACTTAGATGTGCTAACTTTCAAGGTAAGAACTTGCAAACAAACCAACGCTTGTAGCACACACACAAACACACACACACGCGCGCGCACACACACACACACACACACACACACACACACACACACATATATATATATATATATATATATATATATATATATATATATATATATATATATATATATATATATATATATATATATATATATATGCGTGTGCACACACACACACACACATATATATATATATATATATATATATATATATATATATATATATATATATATATATATATATATATATATATATATATATATATATATATATATATATATATATGCGTGTGTGTGTGTGCGTGTGTGTGTGTGTGTGTGAAAAGAAAGAAAAAAGAGAGGAAAGGAGCTGATTTCACGACAGTATCAGATACATATGAGATCTTGAAGTTTAATGTATGTTTTCTCGGCGCGTGAATAATTTTCCTTTACAAAAGTTATCACTATCAGTCTAAGTCTCTCTTGAAAAATGTATCGTATACTGTGAATGAATTTGATCTTGTGCCATGTTGAAAAAGGAGTTTTGTTTGTAGTCTACTTCGCATAACTATGAGCCCCGTCAGACCGCCCCCCCCAACCAAACCATTTTCATTCCGAAAATGTGTAAGTTTGTCATGCTGAAATAAAATTTAAAGTGCTTGTTAACTATGAAGAATTTATAGCACCTACAAAATATAACACTTATACACCTGTGTAAGGTTTACTTATCATGCTATGACCTTCAGAGAATAACCAGAGTAACTTGTTACCAGTCAACTTAGTGAAACTTGGTAACTTTACCTCCCTGTCGGTGTCATATTATGCATTTCAAGTGTCGATGCTCTTTATCAGTGTATGTCAATTAATTTTCAACGTTAAACGCCATTAAAGAATAGAAATACAACATGTTTTCACAAATCCTTGATATGTGGAGGGGCAATAGAGAATTAACAATATAACTTGTAACCGGAGAAATAAAGAAGAAGAAATTATAACGTGTGTAGCTCACTCGATCTATTTTTTTCCAGTTATTCATGGTCTTTGATTTGGCTGATTGGCTGTGCTACCCGATCGTACCATGTTTCAAGTGTTCAGCCAAAAGCTCACGAACGTTATACATTTGATCAATTTGAATTTACAAAGTGGCGACATCATACTATAACTCTGAAACAAGAGGCGTTGAAAGCGACACTGCCAATTTACTCCCTGGTTACTTAATACTGTCAGTACTCCTAAAATAGGTCAAAAGATGCTTGCTCTTGTTCCGCTAAATTTAAACATAAGGAAAACCAATTTCTCACTTAAAATATCTGTTTTCTTGCTCATTTCTTTATAAGTTTGGTAAGGCTATCAATTTACCGTAAATAGATTCACCATCGATAATCTATCGCATTCCCGTAATTACTGGTTACTAACACTGCTGTAATAGACCTTGGTGAATAGATTTTGTTAATTTTTAACCGAGTGAAATGAGCCAAATATTACCAGACTCTAATGTAAAGAGACTCACAACACATTAACTCCATTTTAAATGAAACGGCAATGAGCGGTAGAAATAATTCTTAGAAAGTTGTGTATAAATGGATAGTTTATACGGTTCTTAGGGGCTGTTTCACACTTGTGCATACTGTATATACAGTATATAGATGGGATCATCACCCATTCAACCGTCACAGTATTAATGAAATCAGTTTCCCTACCCACTATCGCTTATAAACAGCTTTTTTCAACACTCATAAGCATTTTGACCATGTCAGGCTGACAGCATGAATAATAAGGTTTTGACGATATCAATAGCAACATGGCTTTCATATCTGATTATTTGAAAGAGGATGATGATTTAATTTTCGTCAACCAAAATAATTTTCCCTGTTAATATTTCCCAATCGCCATAAAAGTGCTTCCACTGTTAATACTAACATTGTGAAACCAAGAAATTTTTTTAGTTTTAATTTTGCTTCTTCTAAAGTAGACTAAACGCCAAAAACCTCCAATGATAGAATAGTGCTCATAAAAAGAATGCTTCCTATTGTTCGTATTTGTTTTAATAGTTCTTTGAAAACATACTCCTAAATAGGCTGTAGATTGCAATCATATGTAACCAAATTCTAACGTTTAATAGATAAACTATCAGCTTGACCTCAGAGCCATTTGACAGCAGATGATGTTGAATATGCATTTATTTTATTTTATTTCGTTGTGTTTGAAACAATTCCTTGGTTAATATCAATATAACTTAATGTAGCGCAACTAACACCTTTCCCCCTTTTTTAAGTACAATGGCAGTAGCTATAATGACAGAATGGCAGTAGCAGTAGGTATAATGAACGCTCCATTGGTAACGTATGTTGCTAGCCACGACTGCTGCAACGCTAATTTGTAACATCATGCAAACTGATCACAGGTAACGTTCGCAAAGTACTCGATTAGTTTTCATTTTTATAGTGTTTGGTTACTGATAAATGGATTCATGGTTTTATTTCACTTCAGTAAAACTGCGTAACATAGCTCATGTGTTTTCGAGAATTCCAAGATGAAAGTTCCTTTGCCAAGCAAGTGAGGCGTTTATGCGAATACTAAAACTCAGCAAATGCTACGCTGAGCAAATCGAATGGAATAAATTTTAATGTTCTGCCATTACAGAGAGAGCAATTAATACTCATATCACTTACACTTCAGGCTGTATGTGTACTGCCTGTACACACACAGACACACACACACACACACACACACACACACACACACACACACACACACATATATATATATATATATATATATATATAATATATATATATATATATATATATATATATATATATATTATTATTATTATTATTATTATTATTATTATTACTACTACTGGGCCAGCTGTGGCCTTGCCACGGAATGCTATGTAGTGGCTGTCAGCAATGCAAAAAATAAAAAAAAGAATACCGAGGATGGGAATACAGGACTAATAAATAACTTTACATCAAGTTACTTCAAGGTGAAAACATAATAATTGAACAATTAACAAATTTACTAATGAATAGTTCACAAATTAATTATAACCAAGGGCACATGTGGGTAACCAATAAGAGGTATATAAAATTATCTAATGGTGCTGTAAAAGGTGAAATTCCTTTGTTTCATAGAACATGGAGGGTTCCAGGGATGAATGCAAGAGCGAGCTGAGATTTGTCCTACGTCACACACGATAAAGGCATCCCTCTCAAAGAGAGAGGCGTCAAATTAACTATACGAATAGCATGCATTAAGGCCCTAAATATATATCATCGAGCTATCCTAACTCACTGCAATAGCACCCCCGAATGCTGAAAGATTGCTCTAACCACTTAAGCAGGCATATGGACAGCACAGCCAGTCAAAAGCCACTTTGATATCACTTTCCCTAATCTGGAAATTAACTATGCATGCAAATGGTGGGAGGCTTTGGTGTAGGAAGTTGGGAGAGATATACATGGGAGACCACAGGGGAATTTGGGAAGGTTTCCTTATAAAAATAAAGAAAATCAAGTATAGTCGAAGGAAAATGGGCTGCTGATCCCTGTGTATTTTTTAGACTTATTTCGGGTATCCAGAATGATCACTCCTTTATGAGTTGGGGTACCAAAATTGGTGTCATGTGGCATGAGGCAAATGGCGGCCTCTGTGAAGTAGAGCAGGAATATACTCGTACATCCACTCAAAACGGCTCCTAACAGTAGAATAGCCCTATCTCCAGGGCCATGCTTCTCTGGCCTGGCCATGGGTCACCTCAGGGATACTTTCACGAGATGGCAGCAGCTGCGTGTGCTGCTCCTCATAAGCCTAAAAGCACAGAGATGTCAGAGCACAGAGAATTGGTAAAAGGAGGGGTAATTGAGAGAGAGGTATGCTGGATTGGATGCCATTGCACTCCCATTGCACTGGTTGGCCATCTTACATGAATTCAGTTACTAGGTTAAGCCCAGTGGCCCATAAGAATATATTTCTTCAGTCTGTTAAGTAAAGGACAGCAGTCGGAAGGCCTCGCAGCACTACAGTGTTTCTCTTTCCTCGTGGATTTTGTCTTTATTTATATATTCATCACATTGCATATTTTCGTGATTCAGTTATACAGTACACACACACACACACAAACACACATACTTGTGAAAGTTTCCCTTAGGCGACCCTGGGCCAGTCCAGAGAAGCATAGCCCTGGAGATTAGGCTATTCTGCTGTTAGGAGCTGTTTTGAGTGGATGTATATTCCTGCTATACATTATATATATATATATATATATATATATATATATATATATATATATATATATATATATATATATATATATATATATATATATATATATATATATAGCATCGAGTTAGGGGAGAAGGAGAATTCCTTGTATTTCCTTTCAATGTACTTTATTGTGTTGACGTTTCAAGACCATGTGTCCCATTTTCAAAGCTGTAAATTAAAAAGACAACAGAATTAAAAATAGACTCAGACCCTAAAACGAGAAAAAAAAAATTTACATAAAAGTATAAAAAGAAACATAACAGAAAGGAACAATGAATACCAAATAGTGCTGAAGGCAAAAGCTGAGTGACATTCAGGGTCCGTTTTGGTTCCAACGGAAACTCACGAGAGGTATAGAGGTGTTGACGTGGACTGAGTATTTAATTGGGGAACTAGTTGTTTAATAAAAAGAGATTCTAGTATTGACAGTTGGTGGTCATTCGGAGCTTTGCCTATTATTTTGAAATCCTTGTAATTGATATTATATTTGCATTTTTTCCCGTGGTCTCTTATGCATGAAAATTCGGGGTTTGATAATTTAGCACCCGTTCGGTAACTTACGCCACGATGAGAGTCTAATCTCTCCTTCAACAACCTACGAGTGGAGCCCACGTACTTCCCCAGGTCACATCTGGGGCAATTAAACAGGTATATGACTCCCGAGGTCATCAAAGGGTGCAGACTTTCTTTATATTTAAACATAGACTTGATCGTCATTGGATTATTTGGTACTAGTTTCAATTCGACAGCCGGTAAATATTTGTTTATTATCTGTCGTAAATCTTGGTAAAAATGTTTATCGTAGATAAGCGGGACACTTGCATAGAAAGGTAGTTTAGGTACTGTTGGTAGTCTGAATTTTGGTTGAAAAATATTTCACGAGGAAATTCTATATCTCCACCAATATTTTATTAATAACTGTTTCCCATCTGAGCTATTTTACAAACATTTGCGCAAATTTTTAAATAATATTTTTCAACCAAAATTCAGAATACCAACAGTACCTAAACTACCTTTCTATGCAAGTGTCCCGCTTATCTACGATAAAAATTTTTACTAAGATTTACGACAGATAATAAACAAATATTTACCGGCTGTCGAATTGAAACTAGTACCAAATAATCCAATGACGATCAAGTCTATGTTTAAATATAAAGAAAGTCTGCACCCTTTGATGACCTCGGGAGTCATATACCTGTTTAATTGCCCCAGATGTGACCTGGGGAAGTACGTGGGCTCCACTCGTAGGTTGTTGAAGGTGAGATTAGACTCTCATCGTGGCGTAAGTTACCGAACGGGTGCTAAATTATCAAACCCCGAATTTTCATGCATAAGAGACCACGGGAAAAAATGCAAATATAATATCAATTACAAGGATTTCAAAATAATAGGCAAAGCCCCGAATGACCACCAACTGTCAATACTAGAATCTCTTTTTATTAAACAACTAGTTCCCCAATTAAATACTCAGTCCACGTCAACACCTCTATACCTCTCGTGAGTTTCCGTTGGAACCAAAACGGACCCTGAATGTCACTCAGCTTTTGCCTTCAGCACTATTTGGTATTCATTGTTCCTTTCTGTTATGTTTCTTTTTATACTTTTATGTAAAATTTTTTTTTTTCTCGTTTTAGGGTCTGAGTCTATTTTTAATTCTGTTGTCTTTTTAATTTATAGCTTTGAAAATGGGACACATGGTCTTGAAACGTCAGCACAATAAAGTACATTGAAAGGAAATACAAGGAATTCTCCTTCTCCCCTAACTCGATGCTGTTCATCAGGTTTAAAGCAACCGCCTTCGACATATATATATATATATATATATATATATATATATATATATATATATATATATATATATATATATATATATATATACATATACCTGTCGTTTTCAGATATATTTTGTTATAGCTGGAATAGACCCATCCTCGCCATCGTAGCCAAGTGGGCAATCGTTTTTATTGCTTTTTGGGCTGAAATATATATGTAGAATCTACTGGTCACTTTTACCAGACACATATGTAATTCTAATAGCCACAATGCCCTCTTAACTTCTCGAATTCTTCGCGCTTTTTTGGATATGCTTGTAACTACGAAGCCGAAAATATCCAGACGGAAGAAATTGAAGAGCCTGTGAATGGCGGTCGCGAGAATCGAACCCGCGTTACCATATTCACAAGGAGGTCACGTTGCCGACCTGGCTACGAGAAGGATAAAAGTCTATCGCCGTTCTAACAAAATATATCTGAAAACGACAGGTATATGTATGTACGAGAGGCGACAGACTTTTATCCTTCTCGTAGCCAGGTCGGCAACGTGACCTCCTTGTGAATATGGTAACGCGGGTTCGATTCTCGCGACCGCCATTCACAGGCTCTTCAATTTCTTCCATTTGGATATTTTCTGCTTCGTAGTTACAAGCATATCCAAAAAAGCGTGAAGAATTCGAGAAGTTAAGAGGGCACTGTGGCTATTAGAATTACACACATATATATATATATATATATATATATATATATATATATATATATATATATATATATATATATATATATATATGTGTGTGTGTGTGTGTGTGTGTGTGTATGTATATGTATATATATATATATATATATATATATATATATATATATATATATATATATATATATATATATATATGTATATATATATATGTGTGTATATGTATATGTATATGTATATGTATATATATATATATATATATATATATATATATATATATATATATATATATATATATATATATATATATATATATATATATATATATATACATACATAGCAGGCAGGAGAAGGGCGCAGGAACACATACAGATCCAGTATATACATACATTTATTTTCTTGACCCGTGGTCACATCATCAGGACATCATCTACAGTTATAAATTAAAAAGGGACATTCAGCGTACATAGTTAAAAGTAAACATACGCAAAACAAAAAAAAAAAAAAACTTAGAATAGAAAATCAGTTGAACTTAAACAATCACACTTAAATACATTTACACATTAAAGAACCAATCAAAGGAAACTTAAAATGCAAACTTAAAATGAACTTAATAAAAAACTGATCTTAATAAAAAACTGATCTTAATAAAAAGGAACTTAAAAATAAACTTAAAAGGTAGAGCAGAAGGAGCACCTCTCAAGATGAAAGAGGAAAACACACTAAAAGAAAACAGCATAAAAACAGGAGGAGGAGGCGGACAAATGTAAACAAACAATCGCATCATGCTATGAACAGGGAAACAGCCGATGATTGACAATTTAACGCCGGTACAATTCTTATGATGTTGAGACTTTCCAAGAGAAGCAGTTCTCCAGGTTCCTTAGCTTGGCCAATTATTTTGAAGTTGTTGTATTTTATTGGTGTCTTGCAACCTCTAGCGTGGGATCTTATATTTGAAAGTTCGGGATTAGACAATCTGCAACCCGTACGATAGCTCACGCCCATGTGAGAATCGGCCCTGACCTTGAGGAGACGCCGAGTCGAACCAACGTAATTCCAGGAACTACATCCGGGGCACTTGCACTCATATACGACGCCCGGCGTCATCAAGGGACAGAGCCGATCCTTGAAGGGAAACAAAGAACCAATGGTTTTAGGATTTTTTTTTATATTAATTTAATGCCAAGAGCACCAATATGTTTTTGGATAATTTTAGAAAACTCCTTAGCAAAATTTTGATTGTTAGGTAAAAAACAGAGGCTTGCATATATAGTAAGTTTAGGTACATTACATTTAGGCATTAAGGGTGCAAGTTTTTTATCAAGAACTGTTCTAATAACCTTAAATACTAGGCGGGCAGGGAAACAGTTGTTATGAAAGTACTGCTTAAGGAAGAGAATTTCAGAATGAAAAGAAAGCCAGTTAAAAGTTAGAGATAGAGCCCGATGTACTAAGGTATGAACAGAGTTAATTTTAAAATTAATAAAACAAGAACTATAAAAATTGGAGCCGAGTCCGGTGAACGTACTTTTCCTAAAAATAGTCGTATTAAAATTATCATTATCTTTAGTAACTAAAACATCAAGGAAAGCCAACTTACCGTCTTGTTCCTTTTCAATAGTAAAATTAATATTATTATGAAAGTTGTTGGCTAGGTTTAAAAATCTATCAGCATCATACTAATTTTTCAGTAGAACGAATGTGTCCTCTATGTACCTGGCGTAAAATAAGGGGCAGAAAGACAAGGGGCACTCCTCCATTATGTGCTCCTCCAGGGAGCACATGAAAATATTAGCAAAGGTGGGGCCGAGAGAGACCCCATCGCCATCCCATCGATCTGTTTAAAAAGTTGGTTATTGAAAACAAATGCCGTGTCCAGCACGGCTAACTCTAAGAGTGTTTTAAAAGATTCATAATTAAAATTACAATATATTAAATCACGAGTGGGAAACAATTTGGTTAAAATAAGATCAATGGTCTCCCTCACAGGAACGTCAGTAAAGAGGGATTCAACATCTAAACTGACCATATACAAATCTGAATCTTGTGAGAGGACCTTCGTTTTAAAATCTTCTGAGTTTCTTAAGGTATATTAATTTCGGGTCAACGGCTCCAATAAAGGTACCAGAAACTTAGCAAGCTTATAGTTGGGAGTTTTGTAGGAGGCTAGGACAGGGCGGAGGGGAACCCCTTGTTTGTGGATCTTAGGCAGGCCGTACAGGATACCAAATGTATGTTTACTTTTAACTATGTATGCTGAATGTCCCTTTTTAATTTATAACTGTAGATGATGTCCTGATGATGTGACCACGGGTCAAGAAACGCGTAGACAAATAAATGTATGTATATACTGGATCTGTATGTGTTCCTGCGCCCTTCTCCTGCCTGCTATATTGCCCTCCGATGTGTGGATTATATATATATATATATATATATATATATATATATATATATATATATATATATATATATATATATATATATATATATATATATATATAGTGGGCAGGAGAAGGGCGCAGGAACACATACAGATCCAGTCCATACATTTATTGTTGACGCGTTTCTTGACCCATGGTCACATCATCAGGACATCTACAGTTATAATGTAAAAAGGGGCATTCAGCATACATAGTTAAAATCAAACATACACAAAACATGAAAAACTTAAATAGAAAATCAGTTAAACTTAAACAATCACACTTAAATACATTTACACATTAAAGAACCAATAAAAGAAAACTTAAAATGTACTTAATAAAACTTGAACTTGTGAGAGAGGTGCGAAATAATGAGCAGGGAGACAAGTACTGCTGATTTATTGATAAAAATAAGTTGCTTATAAAGCTGGATGCGTACGTCTGCGTAGTGCGCAGAGACCGCTGGTACAAAGATTTATAGGTGACCTGAGGTCAAACTAGTTCCTTAAAAAACAGGACAGGTTCATACAGAGAACATTGTGATATACAATGCCTGACATATGAAATAAATAACTTGTTACTTGTACATAATACATGATTGCTGGAAAGACAGCATATAAATAGTTTATAACTGTGTTGATAAATATATATTCCGCTCGACCTTAGATCGGGGAAAGGCACCTCAGAAAACAGGATGTTCTCCACAGAGAAGGCGTTGAGCGGGAACTTTACAAACTTGTTCCTTTTCAATAGTAAAATTGATATTATTGTGAAAGTTGTTGGCTAGGTTTAAAAATCTATCAGCATCATACTAATTTTTCAGTAAAACGAATGTGTCGTCTATGTACCTGGCGTAAAATAAGGGACAGAAAGACAAGGGGCACTCCTCCATTATACCTTGCGTTTTGAGAGACCGTAATCAATGAAAAAATTTATGATGATCTTTTTTCCAGCGGATCCTCATTTGGTATCCTGTACGGCCTGCCTGAGATCCACAAACAAGGGGTTCCCCTCCGCCCTATCCTAGCCCCCTACAAAACTCCCAACTATAAGCTTGCTAAGTTTCTGGTACCTTTATTGGAGCCGTTGACCCGAAATGAATATACCTTAAGAAACTCAGAAGATTTTAAAACGAAGGTCCTTTCAGAAGATTCAGATTTGTATATGGTCAGTTTAGATGTTGAATCCCTCTTTACTGACGTTCCTGTGAGGGAGACCATTGATCATATTTTACCCAAATTGTTCCCCACTCGTGATTTCATATATTGTAATTTTATTATGAATCTTTTAAAACACTCTTAGAATTAGCCGTGCTGGACACGACATTTGTTTTTAATACCCACCTTTTTAAACATATCGATGGAATGGAGATGGGGTCTCCTTTCGGCCCCACCTTTGCCTATATTTTCATGTGCTCCCTAGGGGAGCACATAATGGAGGAGTGCCCCTTGTCTTTCTGTTCCTTATTTTACGCCAGGTACATAGAGGACACATTCGTTCTACTGAAAAATGAGTATGATGCTGATAGATTTTTAAACCTAGCCAACAACTTTCATAATAATATTAATTTTACTATTGAAAAGGAACAAGACGGTAAGTTGGCTTTCCTTGATGTTTTAGTTACTAAAGATAATGATAATTTTAATACGACTATTTTTAGGAAAAGTACATTCACCGGGCTCGGCTTCAATTTTTATAGTTCTTGTTTTATTAATTTTAAAATTAACTCTGTTCATACCTTAGTACACCGGGTGCTATCTCTAACTTCTAACTGGCTTTCTTTACATTCTGAAATTCTCTTCCTTAAGCAGTACTTCCATAACAACAGTAATATATATATATATATATATATATATATATATATATATATATATATATATATATATATATATATATATATATATATATATATATATATATATATATATATATATATATCGTGTGCGGACTATTTTTCGAAAAATAATTATTCGAAAAACAATTATTCGAAAGACAATTGTTCGAAATTCAATTATTCGAAAACAATTGTTAGAATGTGTAATTGTTCGAATTCACAACTGATCGAATTACAAGATATTCGAATAAGCAATTCTTCGAAATGAATATTATTCGAATGAGTAGTTATACGATAAACAACTCAATTGCATTGTTTGTTTTTTAAAAACATTTTTTAAAATACTTAAAAAAACTTGCTTTGGTAAATAAACCACCGGCAAAACTTTAGTGTTATTTTTGACGCTTTCCTATCTAGAAGAAATCTCTTAGACCTTATGATGGCTGAATTCGTTAAGAGTGAAAAAGGAAAACCAATGTTATTAGTGGATGGACATTTATTTGTTAAAGACAAGAAAATACAAGATAAAACATATTGGAAGTGCCATAAATTTTCAAGTTACTGTAAATGTCGTGCTATAACAGTAAACGAAGATGTTACTATTTCTAAAGAACATAATCATTCAGCTGATCCAGCTGATATAGAAGTGTGAAAATTTATGGAAAAAGTTAAAGACGACGCAAAGCATGCACGTGACTCCCCTCATTATATAATTTCAACCGCAGCTTCAAATCTTAGCGAATATGGAGCTCAAGGATTGCCAACTGTAAACAGTATTAAGCGTTCGATTAGAAAGGTTCGCGCGAAAGAACACCAAGTGATAGGATGGATATAGTGTTTTCAATCGAATATATGAAGACATTCAAGAATGACGATTTTCTTCTTTTTGACTCGGGCATGGAGGAAGAGAGAATATTATTTTCCACACACGCAAATCTTGATGTTTTAACTTCGTGTCAACATTTGTTCTGCGATGGCACTTTCAAAACTGTACCGACACTGTTTGAACAACTTTATACTATACATGGCTCAAAGAATGGGTTTTGTATACCTTTGATTTTTGCGTTGCTGCCTAATAAAACAGAACAAACTTACGTTAGATTTTTGCGAAGCGTCAAAGAATTGACACGACTATCAAATATTGATTCAATCACTACTGATTTTGAACAGGCCATGATAAATGCTTCCAAGAATGAATTTTCCTCAGTCAAGCTTTATGGTTGTTTTTTCCATCTATGTCAATGTTTATATAGAAAAGCATGCAATGTTGGTTTAAAAATAAAGTATGATACTGACGTAGAGTTTTCAATGAAAATTCGAATGCTATTAGCACTGGCATTTATACCAGAAGAAAGCGTTGTTGAAACTTTTGAACAGTTAGCAGAACAGGAGCTATCTTCACCCGAATTACTTCCGGTACTAGGTTATTTTGAAGATACGTGGCTTGGTCGACCAGGTAGACGTAATGCGCGCCGTGCACCTTTGTTTGCTATAAATATTTGGTCTTGCTTTGAAAGAGTTAAGAATGATTTCCCAAAGACCAATAACTTGATTGAGGGTTGGCATCGAGCATTTTCTCAGCAAGTCGGCGCTGCTCACCCATCATTATGGAAATTCATCGACGCCCTGAAAAGAGAACAGTCTCTCACTGAAATTAAAATTGCAAAATTAAATAGAGGTGAAGAATGTGAGAGAAGCACCCTGAAATATAAAGAAACCGCAAAACGTCTCAAGAAAATAGTCGATAGCTTTGAAGAATATGAAGACGTGATCAAGTATCTTCGCACAACAGCCCATAATTTAAGGCTGTAATAAAATGTCTGATTTCCTTTTTATATTGGTAGTATTATTTTAAATTGCTTTTAAAATATTTTTGTTTTGTCATTAATGTGCAAAGACATGTAAATAAAACTTTAATTATTTTAAAATATTTGTTAAATTGCTTTTAAATTGCTTTTAAAATATTTTTGTATTTGTCATTAATGTGCAAAGACATGTAAATCTAACTTTAATTACTTTTAAATATTGTTAATTAACATTAATCCTATTTTCCTTTATGGTTAGGTAAAGTATGTTATGAATTCTTTAGAAATGAACTTTAAAAAAACAAACAATGCAATTGAGGTTTTTCTCCTATAACTGCTCATTCGAACAATATTCATTTCGAAGAACTGCTTATTCGAATATCTTGTAATTCGATCAGTTGTGAATTCGAACAAATACACATTCTAACAATTGCTTTTGAATAATTGAATTTCGAACAATTGTCTTTCGAATAATTGTTTTTCGAATTTATGTATGTATGTATGTATATATATATATATATATATATATATATATATATATATATATATATATATATATATATATATATATATATATATATATATATATATATATATTACGTGGGTTATCCGGCTGATGAGTTTAATTATTAATTTTACTGATTTATATTGCCTTGCTTAACCTAAGACCCACGTAATCCTATCGGTTACGGCTGATAGTTACCAAAAAAAAAAAAAAAGACATGATTCAGCATAACTAGATTTGGTCTCCAGTTGAGACTACATTACTGAATATAGCGATTTATTTTTAACACATGAATTAAATCAACAGCATTACTGAAGCAATTAGTTTCAGCAATGTAAAATACATTAATTGGTTCTTATGAGAGCTAATAACAGCTCCAGCTTCGTCCCACTTGGGACACAAGATATTTGTACATAAAGAAGTGAATATCACTACGGCTAGGGGCCTCTTGTGATGCGCCTATTAGCAATTTCAAGCACGTGATTTGAGGATCTTGGTATCATGGATGTTAATTCTTCTCCAAACAAGATTCTGGCCAGGTTCCAAGGCGTGCCCAATTCTGGAAGAGTCGTATCCAGATAACATTTCTATATCAAAGACCTCTCACTTGTCATTAATTGACTGCAAGAGATGAATCTTAGATTAAGAATATTACTTTAACACCATGGAGGATAATTTATGCAATTCCACTAAGCAACAATAATTGTACTTCAAATATTTGACTTCATAAATGGGAACTGGTTTTACTAGGATTTCCTAAATCAGTGACTGTTTAAGAGAGGGGAAACTTGAAACATGAAATTTTAGCGTGAGATAAAGGAAAAAGAACTGGGAGTAATTGTCGTCTTCAGACTTACTGCTGGAATAGATAATGCAGTGATCAATTGCATCCGAAGCCCAGGGTCCATTGAAATGGCAATTTCCCCAGCTGTTCAACAAAGGGGGGAGAACAAAGGGGGCTATGAGAGATGCCGGATCTGCATGTGGTCTCTCTGGAGGTTGCCTCAAGACTCTCTCGAGTTGGGTCAATGGCGGGGGTGCTTGCTTCAAAACTCCTCCCCCTAACTGGCTTGGCTGGGGCGCAGGTAGCATAAGAAAAATGAAAAAAAAAATCACCAATACAAAGGTCATAGAAAAGTGAGCTTAAGGTACAATCTAGCAAAGGATGGTCCTAGCAAAAACTACCCTGTCGGATATGCCTCTAAACTGAAATTCCTACCCCTTTCGATGGTTGGGTTTTGGGAATAACAACTCCTGCTCGCTTGCTTCCCTCCCTAATATGTCCTCTTTCTTTAACAAAGAGAAAGTTTTTTCTTTTTATATTTCTATTAAATCAAGGAAGAAAAGTCTAACAGGGAATACACACACACACACACACACACACACACACATGTATATATATATATATATATATATATATATATATATATATATATATATATATATATATATATATATATATATATATATATATATATATATATATATATATATATATATATATATATATATATAGATATATTGTTATGAACTGTTATTTGGTTCAACAGTTCTTTAAATGAAAAAACTAAAAGATTGGGACTGGGAAAATCTGGCAGTAACGACAAGCAGTTTATTATTACAACACTTTCGTCATTATAAACACGTTAAGCATAAATAAAAAGGGGCCATAAACTGTAATAAACATAATCAAAACAACAGGGCTACGACAACAAGACAAAGCAACAAAAACACATTATTATTAAACCTCTCAAATGCAATAAACATTAACAGAAAAATAACTGCAAAAACCTTAGGTTTGAAAGCCCACTGCAATAAATAGTGCAGGACACCCCAGCACTCAGGAAAATGTGACACATCAGAAATACAAAGGCGATCACCTCCTGCAAATATGCACACAGTTGGAACTAAACATGCATCCGCAGATGAACCTACAACAAAGCTGAAGCTGCCAACTAGGAGCTGTGATCAACAAAGAAACAGTCGAAGCTGCTTCCCCAGATGAAGCTGGCACTGCTGAACACAATACTCGTGCTTCACCTTGCAGGTCCAAAGTTCCAAAAACATATTGCTGTTACATCCTGATTCAACAAAAGTCCCCCATGCTGCTTAGGACTGATCAAATTTCCATACTGATACTGACTCTACTAAAGAAGTCCTCCATGCTGCTTACGACCTATGAGGTCTCTATCCCAATACTGACAGACTAAAGAAGTCCTCCATGCTGTTTATGACTTATCAGGTCTCTATCTCAATACTGACTGACTAAAGAAGTCCTCCATGATGCTTATGACTGATCAGGTCTCCATACTGGTACTGACTTTAAAGAAGTCCTCCAAGCTGCTTATGACTTATCAGGTCTCCATCCCAATGCTGACTCAATAACAAGTGCCACAGTACTGCTAAGGATTATCAGGTCTCCATCCCAATACTGACTCTACTAAAGAAGTCGTCCATGCTCCTTATGACTTAACAGGTCTCCATACCAATACTAAGTGTAGTCAGAAATGGGCCATCAGTCGTCACCTCACCTACACAAAAATAAACCATAAAAAGGGTGAAATGACTGCTACTGGGAAACAATCGGAAGGCAATAGTTCCAACTGTCCCAGCAAACAAAACAACTGAACGAGGTGCTAAAATTCCTTACAATATATATATATATATATATATATATATATATATATATATATATATATATATATATATATATATATATATATATATATATATATATATATATATATAGTATATATATATATATATATATATATATATATATATATATATATATATATATATATATATATATATATATATATATATATATATATATATATATATATATATATATATATATATATATATATATGTATATATATACTATATATATATATATATATATATATATATATATATATATATATATATATATATATATATATATATATATATATATATATATATATATATATATATATATATATATATATATATATATATATATATATATATATATATATATATATATATAAACGTGTGTGTGTGTATGTGCGTATACAACACATATGATGAGAGACAATTAAGATTCACCTTCCTTGTTCATATTTATTCTCGGCGTTTGGTAATTTTCGAATAATTACATTTTGAAGGGTTCTAAAATTATAAAAACGGGACAATTATTATAAACCCAGATATAAATTGTTAACACAATTAAAATTATGCAATCTTTAAAGCCAAGATACATTAAAATTCACTAAGTAAGACAGTGTGTGCCTGCATTTGTTTACTTATATATTTTTTTTATTTATTTACAAGGGCACAAACATAAAGCGTGTGCATCTATCAGATTTTGCATATATATATATATATATATATATATATATATATATATATATATATATATATATATATATATATGTATATAAATATAGAAATATATATATATATATATATATATATATATATATATATATATATATATATATATATATATATATTATGTATATATATATATATATATATATATATATATATATATATATATATATATATATATATATATATATATATATATATATATATATATATATATATATATATATATATATATATATATATATATATATATATATATATATATATATATATATATATATATATATATATATATATATATATATGTATGTATATATATATATATATATATATATATATATATATATATATATATATATATACATATATATATATATATATATATATATATATATATATATATATATATATATATATATATATATATATATATATATATATATATATATATATATATATATATATATATGTATATACATAATATATATATATATATATATATATATATATATATATATATATATATATATATATATATATATATATATATATATATATATATATATATATATATATATATATATATATATATATATGTGTGTGTGTGTGTGTGTGTGTGTGTGTGTGTGTGTGTGTGTGTGTGTGTGTGTGTGTATTCATATAACATATATATATATATATATATATATATATATATATATATATATATATATATATATATATATATATATATATATATATATATATATAACTTTATCATATACACAATTGTTCTGTGCATAGTAGAATTACTAAAAGGACCTCATTCAAACTGGATGGTATCTAATGGAGTTTTTATTCAAAAAGTTACAAGCTTTCTTGGACAAACAGTCCACATTATCAAGTAGCCGCACAATGAGCAGACGCGTAGTCCAGCTGTATTTATACCTGTGTGCTGGGCACTTTTAATCATATAATCGCCTAGCTCCTCCTTTGTGACCCCCACCCCCTCGTGATCTTGGTCTTTCGCTGCTCCCTTCTTCTAGGTGTCCGTTTTCCGTGCGTTCTCTTGCATTTTTTCTTCGTTTCCTTGCTACTGTTGAGTATACGATTTTGCTAGATATGCTGTCTTCAAAGCCGTTTCCGGTGTTCCCTGCCATCGTGTTGTTGGCGCAAGTTATGAAGTCGTTCTCTACAACCAGTCTAGATGTTTTGTTGGTGTTCCTGTACAGAAAACTCATATTTTCCCAGTCTATTCTGTGATCATTTTCCCAACAGTGTTTGGCAACTGCCGACGTCTGATTATAATGCCTTATGTTCTGCAGATGTTGTTTGCTTCGCTCTTTACATGATTTGCCAGCTTCGCCATAGTACCCTTCTTCACAGTCTAGACACGCTGCCATATATACCCCCCCTCTAATCTCTTCCCCCTCTACCGACTTTGTTTCTAACTATTTTATTCCTAATGGTGTTTTTGTAGCTGCCTATCAATTTGAAATTATTTAACCTTCTGTTGATGGGTGCAATAGAGCTGTTGTCTGGGACAGTAATTATTTTCTTTCCTACCAAATGTTCCGTTTCTATCCCTTCCCTCTCCCCAAAATAGTTTTTCCTTGCTTTGATGTGTGCCCACTCCCACCAATACTTAGGGTAGCCTAATCTCCTAAAACTCTCCCTCAGGTAATCCAGCTCTTCGTTTACAAATTCAGGACTGCAAATCCTATAACCCCTAATGGCCAACCCTCTTATTAATCCTATTTTTATTTCTTTCCTATGACTGGAGAACCTATGTATGTATGAATTGGTGTGTGTCTTCTTCCTATATACCTTGAATTTTAAATTTTCCCCTTCCCTCTTGACCAGGACATCCAAGAAAGGAATTTCTCCTTCCTTCTCTTCTTCTATTGTGAACTTGATGTGTTCATTTAGTTTATTTATGTTTTCTAAAAACTTGTGTAGATCTTCCCTTTCTCCCTTGTAAATAATCAAGATGTCATCCACATATCTTACCCATTTTACCCTTAATACTAAAACCTCCGGAATAATACGACTTATTGCTGCATCCTCTTTAACTGATAGTGTTACGAGAGTCATTTCATTCCAACCGGATAAAAGCCTAAAACTTGTCCCCTTTTAGTCATGTGAATTTTCTGTGTAAGTCTGTTCCCAACGAAAGAAACATGCACTTTAAAATGAACAATATTATTTCATTTTAGTTATATAAAGAGAGAGTGTTTGTGTATTAGCACTTATACAGTGAGAGGTATGTAGCCTAGCACAGTACGTTCCATATTCTTCTAACTATCTATAGGATGATTTTCAAGAGCAATAAACTTAATTTTAGCTTACAGTAGTTTCAGTGGTTTCCCTTTGATATTGTACGTATGCAAATAAGTCTCATAAGCGTTTTGAATGCTTACCCGCAAGCAGTAGTGCGGACGACTCGCTCTGCGAAGCACCTGCGTTCTGGCTCTGTCGAAATGTCACCCGGTTCTCAAAGGTTTTTATTCCTTTCTTGGTTAAACTGAGGAAGGGGCGACCTTGCTATTCCGTTGACAACCGTGCTCCTAACTTTGAAGTGACTTGCGCTATTGCCTTAGGTTTTTTCTGACCGGTATCGTTGTTTGTAAGTGTATACTTGTTTGTTGATTAATCTCTTGTTTTGTTGTTATTCATTTTAAATTTTATTTCTGTAGCTTTTGCCTACATACTTTTTGTATGTGTTTTTTCCTTTGATTCTTAATATTTTAGTGCTATTCTATGTCATTATCTCGTGTATGGGTATATGCATCATAAATATTCCTTGATGGCCAAATCTAAGCTTCCGAAATTCCGTTTATGTACTGGAGTTCTTTATCTCTCGTCTCCATTTTTCACCAAACTTTTCTGTTACCAAGATATTACCATTAATGCATCAATTACAGTGAAACATATCCGGCATGAGTGATCACAGATAATCTTTTCATTAACTCTTGAAACAGTGCTTGGACCTTGAAAATCTTTTGTAGAACCAATAATGCAAGTAGATAAGACGTCTTAAGAGAATATGTCCCCTTATCGGGATATCACTGTTCTTCTTGCGTGAATCACTGTACATGGATTTAAAGTTTCTTAGAATTGTTATACAGCTGTAACTGCATTACCTTCTTCCATATACTTTTCACACTTTGCTTATCCAACCTCCAGTTCTCACCTCTCATTTACGAACATTGCCTTCGTAGAGAATCGGTGGTTTCCTTATAATAATAATAATAATAATAATAATAATAATAATAATAATAATAATAATAATAATAATAATAATAATAATAATAATAATAATTCCTGTTCACAAATCCTGAATAAATTTCACCTTTGAGTTTGTTTGCAGTGTTCCTTATAGAGCGAAGTTTTCCATCCCGTGCTCATTAAGAAATAGAATTGAGTCAAAAGATAGTCTGCTTCTACCAACAAACTGGATTCACTTCAGCTCCATATAAGGAAGGTGTACTCTCCTTATGCTATCGGCTAAATGCAGCCGCAACTCAGCCCTTCATAGGAATCCTCTAAACAAAATCGTTTTAAAAGGAAATTTTTCCTCATCATTTAAGGAAAGAATATCGCAACTGTCAATGACAGCTTGCCTTACACATAAATTGGTTTCCTTACCAAATGAAATAGGATTATGCCCGCATCACACATTGGCGTTTCGAGCGGTTACGCTCTAGGTACGACCAAATCGGCATCAGTTGGCATGATTCGTAACCGCGTCGCTGAGTTTGGCGACGTCCGCCAAGTGATGGCATATGTGCAAGGCTGCACAGCACCTACGCGGTCGAGTCACGACGACTGTCAAAAGCCGCCATGTCATGCCACATGACGCAACTATGTCATAATGTTATCACGACTGACGAGACGACGTCGGCAGTTGATTACATCAGACGTAACTAGCAAGGTCAACACGCACCATCCAGTATGATGTACGCCATGCATTTGGCAACCCCACAGTGTGCGCAGTGGGGATGCACAGTAGTCTGACTGAGTCATGTGCTTCGCAGGCATAAAAGGGAGCATCCCAGGATCTCCATCCTCACTCGTCTTTCATCACCTCTGACCTTTACACTCGACCAGCGTTGCTTAGCATTCACCATGCCCCGGAATGTTGTCAGGGTCAAGAAGATTGTTTCTTATAAGGACGTCTCACAGGCTATCTCTCCAGGCACCTCTTATGCACCATGTACGTCTGCCAAGGATGATCCCCAAGTGCAAGTCTTTGAGGAGGAGCCCCTGTCCAAGGAAGTCCTTGGCGAAAATGAGGAGTCGACGACAGATGCGGAGAGCAGCGAGCAGCATTGTCACAAGAAAACGCCATGCATTTTCTTATCTGATGACACTGAGAGGATTTTGGGGGAATGCTGCAGGAGCACCCCTTCCTGTATGACAGGGCCATTACGGACTTCAAAAATGTGGCGAAGAAGATGTGCCTCTTGGAAGACAAGGCCAAGTCCCTCAAACCGGCTTTGACAGCAATTCAGCTCAACACGTGGTTGAAGTCTGTAAGAACGGGGTATGGTTGGTTGACGAAGACAAAGAGCAGCCAGGCAACAATAGGGGGCCTCAATGACAGGGGAAGTGGATCCTGTCGACGTTCAGCTTCTTTGGGAAACACATTGTCTGTCAGAAGAAGCCGAAGACCCCTGGACTGAAAGAGGTAATTGTTCTGCTCTGTATTGGTTTTATATGCTGTTTGTTCCCAGTTATTAAATATCACAATACAAGGGTTTTCATGTTTCATATATGCTGTTTCCAAAATTATTAATGCATTTCATTTTTCTTTCTCTACAGTCGGCTGCTGCTGCCACTGCCCTTACTGATGCCCCTGACGTACAGGTTGCTGCTGGTGGAGATGATGACGAGGTGAGTATCATCCCCGGCATCAACGAAAGGCGGCCTATGAAGAAGAAGTTTGCTCAGCAGGAGGGTAACGAGTGCATCCTTAATAAGGTAATATTTTATTATTTTCAATATTGAAACACATAACAAACATGTTGATGAACTTTTGATTGATGTTTGAGTTTCATACCATTAACTATAGAAATTTTTTATCGTCCAGTTTTTCCTGTTTTTCATTTCTGCAACAAAATATATTATTTTTGTGTATTCACTATCAATATTTCTTTTTATTTTTTTTAGGTGACTGAAAATGCTGAAGCGGCCAAGAAGGCATTGCTGGAGCACCTTCAGCCAACTTCCACAGACGCCCAGTGGAATCTCTTCCTGAAGAAGATTGAGAAGGCTTTTGCCAAGGTTGACCCATTCTTCTACTCCTACATGGAAGTGGGATTGGTCTACTTTGCTGAGAGGATGACGAGGACGACGGCAGAAGGGAGAGGGAAATTCAAAGCAAATTTTGAAGTGTTCCCGCACACGAGATGGAACAAGATTCGCGGTCACCCTCATCTTTCCCATCTCAGCCACCTGTTCCTTCAACATCCTTTGCGTCTCAACCTCCTGTTGCTTCAACATCCTTAGTGCCTCATCAGCCTCCTGTTGCTTTAACATCCTTCACGCCTCATCAGCCTCCTGTTGCTTCAACATCCTTCACGCCACAGCTTTCTGAGCAACCCGAACAACTTTATCGCCTGATGCCGCAGCAAGCAGCTCAACTTCAATGGTTGTCTTCTTGGCCAGGCGGTATTCCTGGGGGTGGGTCGTCTACACCCCTAGCCATGACACCGCTGTCACCTCAGGCAC
>JANJGK010009107.1:0-2500 GCA_039081455.1 Macrobrachium rosenbergii
TGCCTTTCCCTACTGCTTCCTTCGTGATGTATATATATATATATATATATATATATATATATATATATATATATATAATATATATATATATATATATATATATATATATATATATATATATATATATATATTATATTACTAAAAGGACCTCATTCAAACTGCATGGTATCTATAGATACCATCCAGTTTGAATGAGGTCCTTTTAGTAATTTAGTTAATGCACAGAACAATTGTGTATGTGATAAAGTTAATATATACGTATGTATACATATATGTGTGTGTTAGTGTGTGTATTAACAGATAGTTAGACACAGAGATAGATGCATAGATAGAAAGATATATATATATATATATATATATATATATATATATATATATATATATATATATATATATATATATATATATATATATATATATATATATATATATATATATATATATATATATATATATATATATATATATATATATATATATATATATATATATACATATATATACATATAAATACATATATATATATATATATATATATATATATATATATATATATATATATATATATATATATATATATATATATATATATATATATATATACATATATACATATATGCATATATATAGTAGGGAGTACGGATAGGAAGAACAGTCAGCTCATCATTGATATATTTATTAATAGGTGCGCTTCGGGATCACCCATATCCCATCTTTTCTGGCTAAAAAGATACAAAAACACTAATTAAAACTGACAACAGAGCTTACAAAATTAAAATGCTTTAAAGATTGAAAAATGACAATGACAAAACAAGAAATAGATTACCTTCAGTAGTAAAGTCCAGAGGATGAAAACTGAATAAGAGTAAACAAGGTTAGCAAGTAAACAAGAAAGGCGGGGGGGGGGTTACTATAGTACGACCGTTTTAGGAAGAGACTTTGCCCCTCTTAAACTGACCATTAACCTTCTGACTTCAAGCTCTCATTGTTTGCGCCTGTTATCAAGCACGTGTACTATAATAGACAGTTCTGAATGAAGTTTTGTTGTCCCACTTAAATTTTAGATAAAAAAAAAAAAATTCAATATATGAAAATGATAGATGCAAGAAATTTGGAAACCTAGATGTGCTTTCATTTTCAGTTTTGTTTATTTGGATGCTGTACTGAGCAATGTTCTTGAGT
The DNA here is from genome assembly GCA_039081455.1 of Macrobrachium rosenbergii. Lineage (NCBI taxonomy): Eukaryota > Metazoa > Arthropoda > Malacostraca > Decapoda > Palaemonidae > Macrobrachium > Macrobrachium rosenbergii. The sequence goes on from JANJGK010009107.1 coordinate 1,183, forward strand.
TACGTCATCTACTATAGTTTTTATTACTGTTCCTTTGCTGTTATCGAAGTCATATAATTGTGATATAGTTTTGAGCTTTTGAATTGTTTTCTTTCGTGTATGCCGTGATCCGTCTTTACCTCCTTGCTGTATCAAGGTTGAATTTTCACTGTGCAGCTATAAAATAGCTCATAATAAATATTCTTTAAATATTGTTACACCCATATATATATATATATATATATATATATATATATATATATATATATATATATATATATATATAGGGTGTAACAATATTTAAAGAATGTTTATTATGAGCTATTTTATAGCTGTACAGTGAAAATTCAACCTTGATACAGCAAGGAGGTAAAGACGGATTACGGCATGCACGAAAGAAAGCAATTCAAAAGCTCAAAACTATATCACAATTATATATATATATATATATATATATATATATATATATATATATATATATATATATATATATATATATATATATATATATATATATATATATATATATATATATATATATATATATATATATATATATATATATATATATATATATTACACATTTATACAGTATTAGATTTACCTGTGCTTTTAAAGCACTGTCATATGATACTCATCACTGCTGTGGCATTTCTGTTATATGTAGATTTTTAAAGATATTTCTGCCACTTTCTGTCGAAAAAACAGATCTATATTTCAATTTATTTCAATTTCAGTGTTCAACAGGATATCACACAACAAGGGAAAGCAATAAATTTATTTACAATCGAAGTATGAGGAGACATTACTTATGAAGAATCCTCGTCAGAGGATGCTACATCGATAACAAAAGAATCTATATATTTATCAATGCAAACATCTCTTGAAACGTCATCTCTTTTTATATCTTCGGCATGTCTCACATCATTAGCCCAGTTGTCAGAAGATATGGATTCAATTGCTTCTTTGACCAAAGGAAGCAGGTCTGATTTTTTAAAATGATTCTTCTTTGCCACGTATGATTTCACCTGCGCCCATATTAGTTCTGTTGCATTATACTGGCAGTGATATGTAGGCAGCCTAACCACTATGTCCATGATCTCTTGCCAGTCTGTCAATCACGTAATCATTTTCTTTACATGAATGTCTTTGCAACTTTACTAATTTTTTATTAGCCAGTCTTTAACTTCATCCTTTTTGGCAGACATTGTCGGAGGTTTATTAATTCGAACTGAATGATAAGAAGCGTTATCCAACACTATGATGGCAGATGGCCCTATATTGGGAAGAAGCTGGGTTTTAAACCATTTTTCAAACACTGCAGAATTCATCTGAATTT
>JANJGK010009107.1:7500-23300 GCA_039081455.1 Macrobrachium rosenbergii
AAAACCACTAGGGAATTTGGTCAATCTCCTCCTTCTTAAGAAACGCCACCTCCTTAACATCGGAGGCCTAAGGCCACACCTTCATGTTTTTGTATATATACCATTGTAACTTTCCACCTGTCCATATTCTACCAGTGAACAGGGGCACAGAAACAAGTGCCCGAAATATATGGTTTCAACGTTTAAATAGTGTTTTATGGGCCTTCTTATTTTCATATTACACTGTAGTATTACAGGAAAAGACATTCATATATATATATATATATATATATATATATATATATATATATATATATATATATATATATATATATATTAATGTAAGATTCATCATTGGCATCTTCAAAGGAATTGACGAAAAAAAAAGAGGTGAAATTGGAGTTAAAAATTCATACGGTTTTACGAGTGAGGGAGAGTGAGTGTTCACTATATTTTTTTTTTTCTGTTTTTGACATTTGAACGAAATGATCTGTAATTTTTCTTTGATAAATCGTACATGAATAATATTTTGTCATGCATTCGTTGGTACAACCTTCATTAGTAGATCTCTCTGTCATTGCTTCAAATTCTGTCTCATGAAATACTGCACAAAAGAGACATCTCAATTATAATAATTTCTAATAATGGAAAAGACTGATAGACGATTAAAGTCGCAAGTATTTTCTAGAAAGTAATTGAGATATCGGGGTTCATCAATATGTGTCAGCGTTAAGGACTGAAAGACCTTCGTCAGTGAATTGTCCAGCTCATTAATCTGTTCACTTTTTTGTTCACTGAATTGGAACAGGAGAGATTCCAGATTAGGAACTTGAGTGAAGAGTGAAATGATAGATGTATTCGTTTCAAAATTATTGGTGATTGACTTGATGATGATAACAAAAAAATATGTAATGATATTGAAGAAAGATTTGAGTACACTGTGTTCCATAAATTTAGCAGAAAAAAAGTAAAATCACAAGGATAAGCTATCTCATTATGAAGTTCTAAGCCAACTAATGAGTTGCATAGTCATGACGTGATGAAAGGAGCCTATGTGTTTCCTTAGTAACCTATAACTCCTACTTGGTGATAAATTTCTGTTTATGAACATGAGGAAAAGTAATGCAAGCCATTGGAACGCCTTTCGAATCATTATGAAATATTCTCCGTCCTTTCAACTTTCTCCTTGATGACTTTGTTCCCTATCAGCATTATTTAAACGAATGATATCAATCGTCTTGCAGATTAATAACGTTTCTAAAATAACTTCTCTCTCTCTCTCTCCCTCTCTCTCTTTCTCACACACACGCGCGCACACACACACACACAATCTCCTTTCAAATGAAGTCAAGAAAACCAAAAACAGCAGAAGGAAATCGCCTTCAGAGATTTAAAATAAAATACCGTTTCTTCTTTCCTTATTCAGACGCCCAAGCAGATCCACTGGAAGAGAGAGAGAGAGAGAGAGAGAGAGAGAGAGAGAGAGAGAGAGAGAGAAAGAGAGAGAGAGAGAGAGAGAGGTTCAGTTTACTTTAGGGAACTTTCAATGCTACCATCATATGTCATTAATATTTGGCGTGAATAATCACCCCATGAACTGGTAAAAGAACCGTGAAATTTAATGACATAATAATTACCTCTTTGCTGATTTATTAAATACCAGTTACCGAGCAATGTAGCGTCGTCTGCTAATTTGCATTTGGATTCGTATAAAACGAATGTTCCCGGGTTTTACTGAGGGGGAAGCTTCCGTCAAAAGATTGACCATAAATGGGAATACATTTTTATCCAATTATTCATTTGGATATTGGTTTAGTCATATTGCTAGAGTTACGCCAGCAAGGGTCTTTGTCGAGGCCTTTTGATAACTGACTTAAGGCCGTTTCACAGCGGATGCGATGCTAAGCGCGCCACGCTTTTGCAGCCATGCAGCGGCACGTGGCTTTTAATTGCAGGTATCAGCGTTGCCAGATGTATGACAATTGTCGTACACGTACGGCAATTGTTAACCTCATACGACCTACAACCCTATACTGTACGACCTACGATGTTCTAATTTATTTGGTAAATTTGTACGACTTTTTAGTCCATATTTACGACATTTTAAATATGTTGTATATTTTTTGTTATTCTATTCCGTTAAACACGGTTTTTTTAAAAGTCGAGTTTACTAAGCTACTTGGTTTTGATTAGCTACTTATAAACGATCATCACCAATCAGCACGAAGATTACAGACTCCTCTTTTCAAACGCGTTACGCTTGTGCAGTTTTGTGGGACGGCTGCGACATTGCAGGTCGATAAGGATCACTCCTTCCTTCCCCTTGTCAGTTGTAACTCAAATCCACGGGAAGTAAGCAGATATGTTCAAAAAACAAAAAACGGGCGGCAGCCAACCGAGTTCTTCATCTGTCACCCACGAAGCTGCATGTGATTATTGTGATATTGAAAACATTTGTGAGGACGAGAGTAATGTTGAACCTGCAACTAAAAAGAACACGACTGATAAAAATTAAATTGAAACAGAAAGTATTAAAAAGAATAGTTTAGAAAAAAAAGTGGCGGTGATAGCCAGAAATATAGAAAGGAATGGGAAACCAAATTCCCTTGGCTGACGCAAGGTAAAGATATTTATCATGGTTTTTGTAAGATTTGTGACAAGCCATTCAGGGTCCAGTTTGGTATATTGCAGAAGCATGGTGCATCTGATACTCATAGAAAAATGTTAAACAGTACACTGGTAAGCAAACCAATGAATGAAATTGTTCAGGGTAGGCTAATCTTGATTCTAGTATTAGTGAAGATATTAAAGCCAAAACATTTTTTACTCGACTTGCTGCCTGTATGGGAGAATATAACTGTAGTTTCTTGGGTGTAGAACATCTTATCAAGATTATTGATGACACCTTCTTTGAAGGACGTGGTGTGTTAAAAATGAAAAGAACAAAGGCATCAAAAATAAATCAAATGTTCTCGCCAAACAAGCACAGTTCGCCATTGTTCAAACTTTCCTGTGCTTAGAACAGCACAAGATTCTCAAACTTTCAGGAACAAGGTGGCTATCATTTGAAACAGTAGTCGGGAGAATTCTTCAACAGTGGCCCGCACCGCAAAAGTGTTTTAGAAAGCTTTCACTTAGTTTTGACAATAAGAGATATGAAAAAAAACTAGGTTTAGAAAGGTACTCCAATGGTTGAATGACATTTATGGTAAAATATACTTTGGATTTCTCAGATATGTGCTGTTAATATTTACAAGACTGAATGTGATAAAGTTATTATAACTTGCCTGCATGAAAAGTTAGGAATAACTTTGAAAGAAATTCTGGACATGTTTAGAGACATAAATCCCTCAGATGGGTCCATATTCAGACTCCTCAATACAATATATCTTGATCATGGCGTTTCTATTTCATGTGAAACTTCGACTTTGAAATATTTTTCTTCTAAGCCGTTCCAACCATCAAAAATGTATAAGAATCAGTAGGAGCAATTTTGGGTTGAAAATAAGGATATAAGAAATGTATTCTTAGACTTGAAATTTTCTTATATCAGCAGCGGGCAGTTGGAATAAAGAAAAGATACAATTTCGATGACCTCGTGGTCACGTCGGCAACGTGACCTCCTTGTGATTATGGTGACGCGGGTTCGTTTCTCGCGACCAGCCATCACAGTCTCTTCAATTTCTTGCGCTTGGATCTTCTGGCTTTGTAGTTCCAAGCATATCCAAAAAAGAGCGAAGAATTTGAGAAGTTAAGAGGGCATTGTGGCTATTAGAATTACGCACACACACATACACACACACACACACACACACACACACACATATATATATATATATATATATATATATATATATATATATATATATATATATATATATATATATATATATATATATATATATATATATATATATATATATATATATATATATATATATATATATATATATATATATATATATATATATATATATATATATATATATATATTCCCTTTACAAATTCTAAATGATGTGGAATTTTTATCGATATCAGTTCGTGCATTAATGAGCAGAAGCCACTTAGGCAATCATGGGATCTTTTGTTAGATGATCTTATCGTTACCTTGACCATATATCCCAGCTTTACACACAAAAACACACACATATCTGTCTATATAATAATAAACTGAAACGTTTGTTTGTTTGCACACCGGAAGCTAGACGGGGCTGGTGCTGCCCGTAGACTTTTGCTGACTATCATTAGTAGGGTTCATTTCTTTTGCTGTTGCCAATTATGTACAAATTATTTGCAACTCATATAAATTATGGAACTGTTTGCGTCTTTCTGTGCTGCTTGTTGCCAGAGAGTTTCGAATCACCCAGTTGACCATTTCCTTATGACTTCTCGTGCTTCATCAATATAGCTTAGAAGAAGCGTACGAGCACGTTTATCTTAATGTTATTACTACTGCTATATTTTATCATTATTAATGAGTATGCACACACTCTATACATACATATATATATATATATATATATATATATATATATATATATATATATATATATATATATATATATATATATATATATATATATATATATATATATATATATATATGTGTGTGTGTGTGTGTGTGTGTGTGTGTGTGTGTGTGTGTGTGTGTGTGTGTGTGTGTGCATTTCATTGAATTGTACAACTTTTGATTGTTGATCAACTTTTTATGAGTTTATCACTGTTTCATTTACTGAGAACACAACACCACGGCTGTTCCGTCACTCGTCGTGGCCTTTTCAAAGTGTATCATCTGGACATTGTTGTTTTAGATTTAGCTGGCCTTGTGCCAGCACGGGCTCTTGCTTCTAGAGCAGCCCGTAACTATATGTTGATGATGAGTCTGTGAGATGGGTAGGTTAATGAAAACTTTATTATGATACATGACAGTGATTTTGGTGGGGGTGAAATTTTGAAATGAAAAGGTTTAACAGGCAAGGTTGCAACCTCTTTGAACCCTAAGGTACCCATCAGATGAGGATTAAAGTACGATAGCAGTGAGTGTTGGCTAGTGGGAGAGGCCAACAGATGGAAAAAGGAAGAATTGAGTAGTAGGCGCTGGTAGCTAGTATGCTAGTTCGTGGTGATCCAAAGCCATATTCCTTGTCCGGTCCTAATTCTTGTGTCTGTATGTGTTTTGTGTATTTGTTGGGTGTTGATTGTGATGGATGGAATGATTGGGGAGGGGTGATTTCTAAAGCCAGCATTTAGAGATGAATGGTATGGATTTTTATTTGTTGTGTGGGTCGGGTCTGTTGAGTCTGATTTAAGAATAGGGAAGGAGAGTGGGTGGTTTAAGGTATGGATTCTTTAGAGTTACCTTGGTGGTGGGTAGGAGCATAGGAAGCCTGCACATTCATGGATGTTTGTCAGTATGTGCTTTGTTATTTGGGTAGCTGTTCTTTCATTACCTTCATAGCTTGTTCTTAGCTGTTCTGTTTCTGTACAGTCAAGAGGGTAGTGTTCCAGGGGTTCTTCTGGGATTGTTTCACAGTACTTGCATGGTTGAGGATTGTCTACTATTCTTTGCCATGTGCACAGGTATCCTAGCCTTAGCCGCATCTGGACATTGCGTCCTGTTGTTTTGTCTCAGTGTGCGGACGGATGTGTAGCGTCCAAAACAATAATAATACTATAAATCACATTACAATAACAATTAGTACAACATAAACATTTTTAACCTATTTACAATTATACAAAAATTTACTTTACAGTAAAATTCACAATAAAAACATAATTTACTCTGTGAAAAATAATGAAAACAAAAGCCACGTGTTCTGGATGTGATGGCAACAAGCAGAAAAAAAATGCAGGTCTACGGATTACAGGGATAGGAGGGGTGGTAAGGCGTTGGGGGGAGCGGGGAGGGGAGAGAGAGCTCGTGATTTAATAGGTGGTTGTTGCCGTTGTTCCTGAGCATTGTATGCTGTAGGGCGTCTGCTAGATGGGAGTGATCTTCCCTCTTCTAGTTTCTGTTCAGTGTTGGTTTGTGCAATAAAATGCAAACAGATTCTGCTATGATTAATCTATGGCGACTATTATATGTTCTGTGCAGATAGTATCCGTATTCTCCACTCGCTCTTGTGTCGTAGGTTTCCGGTTGTGATGGTCTATCTATGTGGTGTTGGTGGAGGGATCCATTGTTTCAATGGGCCAGTAGACGTCTTTTTAGTGTGGTGGAAGCGTGACCAACGTACGTTTTTTCGGAGGACTGATATTGTCCATCCTCTCTGGGCAGGCAAAGCGGTAAACGTCGTTGGTACTGTCTTCCTTGTTCAGGTTCGGACTGGTATTGTTTCTCATTATGAGAGAAGTTGTCAAATGATATTAGGTTTGCAGTAAACACGTACATTAATCTGTTCGAAGGGGGCTTCAGGTGTTGTTCCTCTCTTGATAATGTTGGTGATCGCCTTTTTCTCTCCCTCAAATCTATCACGGAATTCCGCTCGATGTTAAATGATGAGATTTTTATCGTCGTTAGCAGGTTTTCTGATTTCGTTGGTGTAGATCTGTTCGATTCTTCTTCTTGTTACTTCTTCGATCAGGGGCGTCATTTCATTTTTCCTTGGGGGAGGGGGGCAAAGGTTTATTTAAGGGCTCCCTCTCCTGAAAGGGGAGGGTGGCTAGCGAAGCGAGCCTAACCAGCTGGGGGGTCCGGGGGCCGCTGCAAGGCCCAGCGAGAATTTTTTTAGAAATATCAACAAAATAGGAGTAATTTGAAGCCACTTAAGGAAATTTTAAGATTTTTTATTCCTTAAAAAATTCTGTACCTACATCAAATTTTTAGATAATAGATGAAGATGAAAAGGTAGTGGAAATTTCTAAACAAATCAAGTTATAAACCACAGTACTGGTCCTAGAATATCTGCAATTTAACATGTTACATTATATATACGTAGCTCACAAGGGTCATTCAGAAAAAAAAGAAAAGTTGATGTGAACAGGAAGATCTTAAGCTTGGGGAAAATGTGTAGAGATAAAATGGTGCATAATTTTAACAAGGTTCCGCTAAGGAAATTTTAAAATAAACATATGCTTCATGCATTTCAGATATTATCTACTGCATTAGTGGATATCGCCTTGATCTTTATTTTGCAAAATTATTAACCAGTATGTCATAGTTAAGATTTTTACCAAGCTCCTTTTCTGAGGCCATGAGAAGCAAGTCATTCAATCGCTCATCTTTCATGGTAGTTCGTAGATACGTTTTAGCTAAACTAAGCACTGAAAACAGTCGTTCATTGCTGGCAGTAGTTACTGGAAGGGTGATGAGAATTTTAACAATTTTAAGAATTTCTGAGTAGGCACATTCTAATGGTTTAAGTTCATCATACAATTCAAACAAATTCTTCGGCTTTTTATTCTTAGTTAGAAAGTGATTCTTTGCTACAGAAATTTGGGCATTTAGAAGGATTTCATCTATGTGTATATTCTTATAAAACTCTACTATGGTAGATAGTTTCTTATCATTTAAAAAGTCGTTAGAATTACAGTCAAGTGCATTCATCGCTGCTTATCAGTGGCATATTATGAATGAATCTATTATCCATCTAAGACAGAAATCTATCTAATGTGTCAACAATACCTCAGGAGCAAGACTTGTATTGTCCTCACTCATTCCTACAATTGAATCAGTTAAAAAGTATTTTAACTTGGATGAGATCTTTTGGATCCTCTTGGGTCTGCCTGCTTGACTGGAGTCTCTCAAGTTTGTATCAATCTCATATGCAGCAGAAAAAATCTTAGCCTTGTGAAAGATATCAGAGAAACTTTCATCTGTTCTCAAGACCTGTAGTTCTTTAATAGTTAACTGTATGAGAGAGCAAGCGTCAGATAGCAATAATTCCTTTGCTTGTAGCTGGTCTGACAAGCTGTTGGTAACTTTCAAGCCTTGTTCTGCAACATGAAGATTTACTGCAAACTTGAAAGACAGCAACTGTTTGTAAAGTCCACTTGCTTCAGCTGCAGCTTCTGAATCAGAGCTCTCTTCAAATTTGTGAAGCACTGCTAACAAACTTCTATAACGAAGCTTAACCTTTGCAACTGACCGATAATAATAAGACCATCTTGTTATAGCAGGTCTTTCTAATGTCAAAACTTGCAGGTCTTCTGCTTTCTGTGCCTTTATGAAAAGTTGGTACCTTGTATTACTGTTAGTTATAAATGTGTACAGTTCGTTAATAACTGAAAAGAATGAAGAGAGACCACTGATATTCTTTACACACTCACCCAGTACTAAATTAAGCCTGTGGGCATGGCAATGTATGTACACTGCTTGGGGAATTTTATCTCGTAGTCGCGCCTGAACGCCAGTAAAGCATCCACTCATGACACTTGCCCCATCATAGCACTATGCCACACAGTTTGACCAAATTAAACCAGATTGTTCTATCTCCTTATATAAAATCAGCTAAACTGGCTGCATCAACCTTTTCCATGTGATATGTACCAATGACACGTTCCTTCACAACTCTCCTTCACTAAAGTACCTAACAAGAATAGCCAACTGTTCTTTTTCTGACAAGTCTTTTGTCTCACCAACCATAGCAGAAAAAAAATTGAGCTGATTGTGCTTCCGTGCATATTGCGTGTTTGATATGAGTTCCAATAACTGATATTAAGTCATTCTGATACTGAGGACTAGTGTAATGGCCATATCGTCTATCTAACTTCTTCTTTAGAGAAGGATTAGATTCTGCAATGAGCTCCATAGTTTCTATAAAATTTCCTGAATAAATTCACCCTCCTTATGACCACGAAAAGACAACCCTTGCTTTCCTAGCAAAGCAGCAACTTCCAAAAGAAGTTTTACATGTTCCCTGTTTTCCTCAATCTCCTGTTGCCTGACAGAAGATAAAGATGATGCTACAGATTGGGTGGAACGTGACTGAATACCTTTGAAATTAGACCAAGCTACCATACAGTTAATGTGTCTCTCGCTAGCCTGTTGTTGCTTAAGCAGAGTGCTAATATATTTCCATTTCTTTGATCCAATATCAATAAATGGTCTCCTACCTAGTCCTTCACCTTTTCGAACAGAATTTCCAGCAAAATGCCTGCAAGGAAAGCAGTAACAAGCATCTTGCACAACTGAGTACTCTAACCAAGGAAACTTATCTAAATAGATACTTCGAAATTTTCGGTTGTTTGGATTACTTGGATAGTTTGGAAGCTTTGGTTGACTGGGTTGATCATATGGGGAAGCAGATATATCAGTAACTAGATTAATCTGAATGTGTGTGATCCTCCCTGTTTTTCAGTTGGCACGACAGTATGACCAAATACAACCTCTGGTTTATCAACAAGAATATTATTTGAATCCTGAACAGGGGCTGAAGTAGTGGCTTTCTCTGAATCCTGAACAGGGGCTGGGGTAGTGGCTTCATCTGAACCCTGAACAGGGGGTGAAGTAGTGGCTTTATCTGAATCCTGAACAGGGGCTGGAGTAGTGGCTTTATCTGAATCCTGAACGGGGGCTGAAGTAGTGGCTTTATCTGAATCCTGAACAGGGGCTGGAGTAGTGGCTTTATCTGAACCCTGAACAGGGGGTGAAGTAGTGGCTTTATCTGAATCCTGAACAGGGGCTGAAGTAGTGGCTTTATCTGAATCCTGAACAGGGGCTGAAGTAGTGGCTTTATATGAATCCTGAACAGGGGCTGGAGTAGTGGCTTTATCTGAATCCTGAACAGGGGCTGGAGTAGTGGCTTTATCTGAATCCTGAACAGGGGCTGAAGTAGTGGCTTTATCTGAATCCTGAACAGGGGCTGGAGTAGTGGCTTTATCTGAATCCTGAACAGGGGCTGGAGTAGTGGCTTTATCTGAATCCTGAACAGGGGCTGAAGTAGCGGCTTTATCTGAATCCTGAACAGGGGCTGGAGTAGTGGCCTTATCTGAATCCTGAACAGAGGCTGAAGTAGTGGCTTTATCTGAATCCTGAACAGGGGCTGGAGTAATGGCCTTATCTGAATCCTGAACAGGGGCTGAAGTAGTGACTTTATCTGAATCCTGAACAGGGGCTGGAGTAATCACTATATCTGAGTCCTGAACAGGGGCTGAATTAGTCTCAAAGTTCATCTGTAATGTCAGAATGTCAGGACTGTCAGTTGCCTTTAGAGTTGAAGAACTTGAACATCTCCATGGTTCAACCTATAAAGTGGATATATTTTCATATTTATATAGCTGCGATATCCGGCATTATCCGGAAAAATATAAGAATGATCACCCCAATTACATTCCCACCCAATTCCATTCCCACCTATGCTCCCAACCCTCTTCCCACTCCCATTCCTATTCCCGTTCCGACCTCTGTTCCCTCCCCAGTTTCTACCATCTACATTTTTCCCTTCCTGTCCCCCATTCCCACCCACATTCCTGTTCCCGTTCCCGCCTGTGTATATAGATGGGGGAGGGAGGGGTGATATGGTTGAGTAAAAGGTACTGATCTATGGTAGGCTGCAAACTGCAAACACAGAATTTGCTTACTTTGTCAAATGCTTGGTTTTGTAATTTGAAGAAATTATCAAGTTTCTTTTGGTTTTTCCCTCTACAGCTTTTTTTCTTGCTGCTTTTCTCTTCTCGGCCCCTGAAGGATGCTGCCGACCACTCATACTGCTTTCACAATCTAGTGATATAAACAAAATAAAACCATATCATTATATATATATATATATATATATATATATATATATATATATATATATATATATATATATATATATATATATATATATATATATATATATATACTGTACATGGAACATTGCACACTACACTTCCAAAAATCTTGAAACGATTAAAAGATCGAATATATCCCAAACCAAAACCAAATATGCCATTTTACGTTACATGACGCTTAATGTTAGTTTAGGTTATATTAGGTTAGATTAATACTTTAGCTTCCTGGATACGAAAATAGAATAGAAATTGAAGGAAAATGGGGTTATAATAGATGTGAATGAGATAGAGGAGACATAGAAGAATAAATTAAAAGACAGAGAGAATGAAGAAAATAAAGCAAGAGGAAAGAAAAATGTCAACAAAACGGCATATGAAAAATAGTTCTTTGGATATGTCATAGGCCTAAATGCGTATGTGCATAGAATTTCAGAAGGGCAGGGCTTTATTTGAATAAAGGGGCACTCCCTAGGTGTAGTACTTAATTAAAAATAAATTATATTAGAAAGTAACTGATGTAGATACTTGCCAAATGCCAGTGAACCATAACCGTGTAGCCTATAAATTGTCAATTGCTTTTAAAAGATACTTCGGTGTAGTACTAGTAAAGATTAAGATATAACAATTTTGATAACCATCATTATGGCCTATGTATGTTATGCAGTGACTACTGACTCGTCACGTAGACCGAAGGTGTTTCATCCTCGGAGCCATGAAAGGCCATGGCCCATGTTTGTCTGCATGGTGAGTGAACTCTGCCTAGTTAAGCTGAAATACCTTTTAATAACATTACATATGACATTCACAAACTACATTCACCTTGGAAGCTGCTTTGAAATGATGAAAATGATATTCACTATAATACTATCATCCACTTTTTGCGAAATTTCTCCAACTTATAAAACTACTGGTTTGAGCGTGTATCCGGGTGCTCATGGAGTCAGTCGTGAGTCAACAAGGTATGGCATTCGGTAGAGATTTAAATTTTCATAACGTGACGTGTGAAAAGTTTTATTCACATTATTAGGTGAATAATAAAGTATAGAGTAAGCATGAAAATACTGACCACTATCAATCAAGCACTGTGACAGACAGGTCATTAATTCATTTGTGAATAAAGTGATTAGATGTCTCAGCTCTTAATTAAAGAAAACTGCCTTGTCCTAATATTTTTAATAGGTAACTATTATATGTTATGTATTAATTATATTGTTCCAAACATGTTAAAAATAACTAATTCAAATTAATCCCTCTACACTTCAACTTATTTATATTTTTTGACACTTTGTTGGGTGAACAGTGACCTTATAATAATTATATATATAAATATATATACATACAGATTTTTTCCTTTTTCCTATCGCTAACTCTTCGTTGGGTGAGTCAGTAGAGCTGTGGACTGGCACTCGCTGGGCCGGAGTTCGATTCCCCGGCCGGCTGATGAAGAGTTAGAGGAATTTATTTCTGGTGATAGAAATTCATTTCTCGCTATAATGTGTCCGGATTCCACAATAAGCTGTAGGTCCCGATACTGAGTAACCAATTGGTTCTTAGTCACGTAAAATAAGTCTAATCCTTCGGGCCAGCCCTAGGAGAGCTGTTAATCAGCTCAGTGGTCTGGTAAAACTAAGGTATACTTAACTTTTCCTATTGCTGATTTGGAGGGCCCCCTAGAAAGCTGGGGGGTGGGGGGGAGCGGCGAGCGCCCTTCACTGCTCCCCTTCCCCAAAAATGACGCCCCTGTCTTTGATCAGTTTATCTTGAAATCCAGAGGGAGTTAAACAGCTCTTGAGAAATAACGGAATTCAAGATAAAATGATCATACGGTAATTTGAAAGTATTATGCTTACTAAATTCAAGTTTTTTATTAGTTAAATAGAATGTTTTCCTGGCTCTTTTCCAACCTACATATACAAAAATCCTTTGGTATTTAAATTTTAAGGTAATATCATAAATAGTTTTCATCTCAAATTATCGTATGGTGAAAGGTTTTGAGAAATTCCTAGAATTTTAAAGCTTTTCAACATATATGTTGTTTTCAGTAATTTTAATGTTAAGAGTTTAGTAATAAAAAATTCTCCTAAAGATGTTTCTGGCTGCATATATGAAATTCTTAGTAAAAAGTGTGATAAAATATATTACAGACAAACTAGAAAATCTCTTTCACAACAAATCAAGCAACACCAATATTCTGCGAGAACTGGCCAAATATCGAATGCATTGTTCGCACATATGAGAGAGTTAGATCATCCTATTAACTGGAGTGAAGCAAGATCCTTAGTCCCGTGTAACGGCACAGTTAAAAGGAATATCATTGAATCTTGTTTTATTAAGTCAAATAATGGAAGTGTTCTAAATTAAAGTCTTAGTTTGTTTAAACTTGATGTCTTCTTAAATTAAAAAGTTGTTGATAAATATAAGTAATAAAATTAGTATTCAGTTTTATACATGTTTTTAGATTTTGTCTGGCTACGCTTCCGTATCTCTTGTAGTTAGGTCTATGGTTTTAGTCAGAGGAAATTCTTGTTAGCTGTAGATCCGCTTTCTCAGTCAACCTGTCTAATATTTTCAGCACCTTCATGTGGCACATGAATTCAATGGTAGCTTATTTCTAAAATTGCTGCATCATTAATCCAATATATGCCACATCATATAAAACAAAAGCGACCTTGCTTAGTAGTAAGTAGGTCTATATATAGGTTACTGGTTGTGTCAATGTTGGTCTCGTCTTTTAATTAAGCATATTGCTATGGGAGCAATCAGGACGACGTAACCAAACCATAGAAACCCACCTCTATTACTCTATTCGAGGTGGAAAATTGTCGTGTGTTTTATGTGTGAGACCTCTTGGCTAAGGTTTTCATCACACCATATGTCTTGTAGGTTGGTCATAGCAAGAAACTGTAGTTTGGCAGCTTAGGCTAAACTTATGCCCTCAAACCACTCGTCTGTTAAGAGGTTATATCACTTAAACGTTATTTGGATGACAACTTAATTTCGAGTGATGAAAATAATTTGTGGTAAAAGTTATCAAATCATCGTGCGAAGGAAAAAGTAGCCTATAAGGATGGTAACAACAAGAAGAAAACTCTTAATCATGCAAGCGCTAGGCTTATGCTTATAGATTCGGCAGCCATTTTAATTATTTTGTCCTTTTTGGAAGAACAATATTTCTCCAAATAAAAGAAAATAACTTTTTCCGGATTCCTCCTTCCTTTATATATTCTTTCTGAATATCGTCCAAAGCCTTAGAATGGAAAGGAATGACTTTCCTGGCCTTTTCCCTCGTTGGTTTGTTTACAATACGCTTTCTGATATTTAAAGTATATGCAGAACAATTCAGATACAACAGACCTCAGATCAATAATATTTCGATGTACATTGCACACCTTACTCGTACAAGATAACAGCCGTATAATAATTAAACGAAATAAAAAAAAAAAAATAAGAAAAATGTTGACAGCATTTTTCCTCTTCACTAGAGGACTGTCATGCTGGACCGGGACTCTCAACATGGCCGACTGAGGTCACACGCTTGGCATGGAGATCGCCACTCTATGTCATTGGTGATCTATGGTCATGAATCACTTCAGTGGACTGACACCAACGTTATAGCTCCCTTCCAGCGTGCACAGAGGCAGAGTGAATTGGAGCTTACCTGGCACAGGGGACACGACCTGGGATAGTCATCGCAGATGAACCCTTCGCTTCTGCCACTAACTTTATTTTGCTTTCTAAATTTCATTTTTATAAGATTTTTGTTCCATTATCAAAATTAAAATGAAATTAAAACTTTCTGAATAATATATTAAAAATTAACGAGTATTAACAAATTTTTTAGTTGAATTTAACATAGACATTTTTTATTCGGAAACATCGCTCAAATAAACATGCATGGTGACCGTCGAGTTCAGCTATTAATGTTCGTCCAATGTTTCTTCAATGATTTTTGAAATGCTC
Source organism: Macrobrachium rosenbergii (assembly GCA_039081455.1). Taxonomy (NCBI): domain Eukaryota; kingdom Metazoa; phylum Arthropoda; class Malacostraca; order Decapoda; family Palaemonidae; genus Macrobrachium; species Macrobrachium rosenbergii. The sequence continues at coordinate 22,153 of JANJGK010009107.1, forward strand.
AACTCTGGAAAACAGAGCGAGCATAAAAAAAAGGGGCGAAAAATCATTTGTTACTCTTTGCGGCTGAGATCCGTCCGCTGCGCGCTAATAATTGGCTGGCTGTTGAAAGGCGAGTGACGTCACACGGTCACTATAGCCGGTGCACTTAAGGTAGATTCTTGGGCCTGCGAGACGTTTGTTTGGCGGCATCTGATTGGCTAGTACCGGGAGGTAGGCGACTCGCTCACTGTCTGATTTTTACGTATGTAGCTCAGAAAACTAGCAATATGTTTATATATTTCTTCATTTATCTCACGTTTTGCACAAGATAGGAAAGTTTTGGTCATACCGTAGGATTCAGTATTAATTGTACAACTAAATATGATTTCCTGAAATCAATAAGATAAAACACAAAGGAATTACAACGGGTAAAAGTGCAGAGAGAAGCATTGAATTTTTTATACTCGTATGTACTTGGCAGCCGATCGGTACTACAAAGTCTACCCCAAAAGTCAAATCAAAGTCCTCCAAAAGAAGGCATCACGGCGACCCCATATAAAAATGAGAACAAACTGGGAAGAAGAAGAAGAGATCGTCAGATTTTGCATCATTCGAGCGATCAAGATAAAATAATTATTAGCAGATAATTACTGGTCACAAGTAATTAGGCTTTGGGGCGCATTCCAAGAGTAGGGTTATTAATGTGAAATGGAATTTAGTGTAGAATGAAATTGATAAATCAGAAGGAAAATCACAGGAAATAAATTCATAGATTTGAGATCAGTCTTCCCTCTAGATATTGTTGCCCCGTTTATTGTTTATTTGATGATAGTATAGAAACTCGTTTACGTTGAATTATTTACTAAAAAGAAAAAGTATTTGTAATGTCATGTGACGTGGGTATATATATATATATATATATATATATATATATATATATATATATATATATATATATATATATATATATATATATATATATATATATATATATATATATATATACATATATATATATATATATATATATATATATATATATATATATATATATATATATATATATATATATATATATATATATATATATATATATATATATATATATATATATATATATATATATATATATATATATATTATATATATATATATATATATATATATAT